>OU343224.1:150981754-151107809 GCA_910596185.1 Chrysanthemum makinoi | reverse complement strand
GTTTCGCTATTAATCTGTTTTTAAATACTAAACTGCTTTTATACGATAGTGAATAGGGAACAACAAGTGGTATCAGAGCAAGGCTGATTATAAAACCTTTTAAGCCGCTCTAAAACGTTTTTAAATCAGGATCCTAATGGCTGAAATTGATGTACCCCAACTAGTCGATAAAAAGGGTGGAGCTTATTCAGCTGCTGCCCCTAGACTTAAAGTTGATAAATTTAACAAATGGAAAAAGCGTATGCTTTGCTATTTGACTGGGATGGAACTTTATTATATCAAGTGTATTAATGAAGGTCCATTTGTCCCAAAGACTGCTGAAGGTTTGCCTAAACCTAAAGCTCAGTGGACTCAAGACGAGAGGAGAGTGGTCAACCAGGACCAAAGGCTCAAAAGTATCATAATATCTTGTCTTCCTGATGATATTATGGAGTCTTTTATAAGCTGTAGTACGGCTAAACAAACACTGGATGACCTGGTTCATAGTAATGAAGGTCCATCTGATACCAAGGAAAACAGGATTATGGACCTGAAACTTGAGTATAATACCTTCAGGGCTAAGGACTCAGAAACTCTGTCTCAAACTTACACCCGTTACAAAACCCTCCTAAATGAACTGTCAAATGATGGTGTTAAGTTGTCCAAACATGAAATCAATGTTGGTTTTGTCAATAGTCTTCCTGAGAAGTGGCTGAATTTCTCTCAGGGACTAAGGAATGCTAATCATATCCAGAATCTTGAACTTCCTGAAATATATGGGAAATTTGTCTATGATGAAAACCTCATCAACAGACGCTACCCTGACTTGAAAAAGTCTCAGGAAGTCAAGAAGGCCCTAACCACCACCTCATCACCAATTTCTACTGCCTTTTATTCTAGCAGTATTGTTCAAGACTTTCAGGAAAATTCAGATGATGAGGCTGATGAGAGGACAAGCGAGGAGTACCTGAACGATTTAAATATTGAGTTTCAGGAAAGAGCACTCCTCGCTAACTCTAAAAGGTTTATACGTAGAAACAAAATTTTTTCAAGTGCTAAGGCTAACTAGGACACTGAATGCTTTAAATGTCATAAAAGAGGTCATTTTGCCAAAGATTGTTTTTCAAAAACAATTTCTGAACCCTCTTACAAACCATCAGGGTCAAATCAGTCCTCAGGCTTTAGCAAATTTCAACAAAAAATATATCAGTCCCATCAAAATTTTCAAAACAAAACTGATCAAAATAAAGTGGTAGATTTTGAAGCTAAGTATAAGAAAGCCAAAGCTAAGCTTGCACTGCTTGAGGCCAGTCCCTCAGAAACAACAAACAATGTTAAATCTGCGGTGGTAAAACAAGGGCCTCGTCACTTTGAAACCTTCGGGATGAAGAGCCAGTATCCTCAGACGATGAAATGGTGCAAGTCAGTGCACTGATGGCTCTCTCAGAAGAGGACAAGCTAGCAGTTGGGAAAAATCATGCCATGAATGGAGAATGGGTCAAAATCACAATGAAGAAGGTAAATATTTTGCTTTATATAGATGATGATTCCGATTGGCAGTCCTATATGAACTATCTCAATGTTGACCTTAAGTTTGTAGAAGAGTAACGTTTAAATCTTTTTTCAAAATACAACAAACTAAGTTTTGAATTAAACAAGTGTAGAGATGAACTACTACTATTAAAACAAGCCAAGCTTGAGGCTGTCACACTACAAATTCAAAACACTGAACTAGTTAAAAGAAATCAGGCTCTTCAAGATGAACATAAAAAGGAAAAAGATATCATTGAGAGTTGGACGGCTAAGAATCCCAACGTCTTTGATGATGTGGGTGCCCCTAGTAGCAAAAAGAGAGTCTTAGGTGAAGATCAACTTCCTGACTCTCACAACAAAGACCAGAGTCCAAAGCCATTTGCGTCTGGTGGCATGATTACAAATATTTTGTTACCTCCCAAGCCCAGTGATTGGATTGAACGGGTTAATCCTGAGAGTAAGCTTCCAAATTTCGATTCTGGAATAATACTAGAGCCTGAAAGCCAAGCTCTAAAGAGCATGCTAGGACTCCCTGATGTGCCCATTAGTACTGAACACATCTCTGAAGTGCGGCGTAATCTCAAGCACCGCTTCCACCCCTGAAACCTCTTCAGGGTGCTGCTCCTAGCTTTGAGCTTACTCCACCACAATTCAATCCTCACTCACCAAAAGAAAGGTCTGGACTTGGTAGAACCATCCTGAAAAGACCAACAAAATCAATTCAACAAGAGTCTACACCCACTGAGACTTCCACATCTTCAGTTCCTACTGAAGCAGACCAAATTCAGCAACTGACTGAACTTGTGAGGAAGTTGACTGACAAGATGGAATCCATCGAAAAGGCTCCTGATTCAACAATCAAGGAAACTAAGTCAGCCTCCTCTAGTTCATCAAGGTCAAAATCCACAAACAAGTACAAACAGAAGTGTGATCTATGCCACTATACCAGTCATACAACTGATAATTGCTATAGAATCCTTTTTTGTATGATCTGCAAAAAGGATGATCACAGAACTTCTGATCACTTACAATATGTAAGTCCTCTCAGTAAAGCAAACTATACCAATGTAGGTCATCAATATGCTTCAACCTCCAAACCTGCTCACAAGTATAGAGCAAAACCCTTTCCTCCTTGCCCACACTGTGGCTTCAATGATCATCATCAGGATGATTATCTCATGAACACATCTTTGTGACATTTGCGAAAATCCAGCTCATGAGACATCTCAACATGACAGTGTCATCCAAGCAAGGAGAAGTTCCAAACAACCCCGAATCACTGAGACATCCTCAGTCTCCAAATGCAAAACCTGTGGTAGCATAATGCACTCAACCACTGACCATGAGTCAATTGCTAAATTCAAGCAGACCTTTAGACCCAAGCCCACTAGCATGTGGGTTAGCAAGAGAAACTAATTCAGTTTACTATTTGTGCAGAGACACGCCAGGGAACCTATTTGTCATCTAGACAGTGGGTGTTCAAGAAGCATGACTGGTGTAAAAGAGTATCTGCACAAATATGTAAAGGAACCAGAACCCAAGGTAGTATTTGGTAATAACTCATCATGTCCCACTGAAGGTTATGGTTCACTATACTGCAATGGAATAGTTTTCTCTAGAATAGCTTATGTCAATGGTCTAAAATACAATCTCATCAGTGTTAGTCAATTATGTGATGCCAAGTACATTGTGCAATTCAATGACAAACAAGGCACCATTTTCAATGCCAACAAAGAAGTTGTTTTGATTGCTCCTAGGAGAGATGATGTTTATGTCTTAGACATGTCAACACTCTCTCAAAATGGAACCTGTCTCTTTGCCAAAGCCACTGAAACTGTCAACTGGCTATGGCACAAGAGACTCCCTTACTTAAACTTCAAAAACATCAACAACTTGGCAAAACAAAACAAAGTCCTTGGTCTACCATCACCTGTTTTTGCAAAAGATAAACCATGCTCTGCCTGTGAAAAAGGTAAACATCAAAGAGCATCTTTCAAAACCAAACAAAATTTCTCCAACAAAAGCTGCCTTCACCTCCTGCAGATCAATCCAGCATGAGAAGTATACACTTGTCATTGTTGATGAGTATTCAAGATACACTTGGGTATACTTTCTTTCTAAAAAGAGTCAGGCAGCTGATACAATAATGTCATTCATCAGGAAAATTGAAGCAGTCAAAACTGCCTGTTACACACAAAACATGTCAATCATTATCAAGAGACATAACAAAACCCCATATGAGATATTCAAAGGTAGACTTCCTGATATCAACTACTTTCATGTGTTTGGGTGTCCAGTGTTTATTCATAACCACAAGGATCATCTAGGAAAATTTGATGCTAAAGCTGATGATGGATACTTTCTAGGTTACTCACTGATCTCCAAAGCCTTTAGGGTATTTAACACAAGGAGACAACAAGTTGAGGAAACCTTTCATGTCACCTTTGATGAAAGTTCAGAAAGCATCAGGTTCACCAACACCTCAGTGGAGGAAATAGGAATTGGTAACTCATCAAGATATCCTCTGATGAGTATAACACTAAAATCAATTCCTCATACCAAGCTGATGCTAACATCTCATATTATGTCTTACCTCACAACCTTCCCCAACCAACCATCAGTGAATTCATTGATAATCAATCGGTCCCTCTGGGATAGGTAACATCGAACCAAATGTTCAGGAACCTGTGACTCATGAACCTCAACCTGAACAAGACATCTCAACAGATGATCAAAATGATTCTGTGGCTCCTGCACCTGAACTCACTCGAAGTTTCCAGTGACCTCTTCAAGCTCAGATCCTAGACCACAAAGTAAGTGGACAAAAACTCAGGACATTGAGCTTGTCAACATCATTGGTGAACCCACCGAGGGCATGCTCACTAGAAGCATGGCTGCTAAGTTAACTGCAGCTTCAGCCAATGGATGTCTATATGTTGATTTTCTATCAGAAATAGAACCCAAAATTGTCACTGAAGCTCTAAAACATCCAAGTTGGGTTCAGGCTATGCAAGAAGAACTTCAACAGTTTGACAAAAACAAGGTCATGACCTTGGTCAAATGTCCTCAGGATGTCATTGTCATAGGAATGAAGTGGGTTTTCGGGAATAAAACTGAAAACGGCAATCGTCATTAAAAAGCCGACTTGTAGCCAAAGGGTACAATCAACAAGAAGGCATTGACTATGATGAGACATTTGCTCCTGTTGCAAGAATGGAAGCCATCAGGATCTTCCTTGCATATGCAACATACATGAACTTCAGGGTCTACCAAATGGATGTTAAAAGTGCATTCTTAAATGGTGATCTTAAAGAAGATGTGTATGTTCAGCAACCTCCAGGCTTTGAGAGTTGTGAATTCCCTGACTATGTCTGCAAGCTTGACAAAGCCCTATATGGTCTTAAACAAGCTCCCAGAGCATGGTATGAAACTCTCTCGGCTTTCCTGATTCAAAACAAGTTTGTTAGAGGAAAGATAGACAACACCCTGTTTGTCTATAGGACTAAACAAGATGTGATACTAGTTCAAGTGTATGTTGATGACATCATTTTTGGCTCAACAAATTACAAACTTTGCAAATAGTTTGAAAAACTGATGACAAAGAAGTTTGAAATGAGCATGATGGGTGAACTCACATACTTCCTTGGACTACAAATCAGGCAAACTGATAAAGGAATCTCTATCAGCCAAGAGAAGTACACCAGAAATCTCTTGAAGAAATATGAGATATCTGACTGTGCCTCAGTGAAAACACCAATGGTCCCACCTAACAACCTTGGACCTGATCTCACTAGCAAATCAGTCAATCAAACTCATTTCAAGGGGATTGTTGGCTCACTGATGTATCTAACTGCTTCTAGACCAGACATACAATTCTCAGTCTGTCTAATAGCAAGATATCAGTCCAATCCCAAATAATCCCATCTCACAGCAGCCAAAAGAATACTCGAGATACGAAGGGAACTCCAAGCCTAGGACTTTACTATCCAAAGTTCTCAGGGTTTGATCTCAAAGGATATTCGACTCGATTATGCTGGTCGCAACATGGACAGAAAAGTACCTCGTGGTCTGTCAATTTCTTGGAGGAAAACGGTTTGTTGGAGTGCTAAAAGCAACAGCATGTGGCTATGTCTTCGCCAGTATGTGGTTGCTGCAGGATGCTGTGCCAATTTCTTATGGATGAAAAGTCAACTCAGTGACTATGACATCCATTACAAAATGGTACCCATCTTCGTGATAACACCGTGCTATAGCTATCTCCAACAACCCTGTCCTTCACCAAAGAACCAAACACATTGATATCAGATATCATTTCATCGGGACCGATAATGAAAGGAGACATAGAACTTCATTTCATCCCTACTGAATATCAACTTGTGATATCTTCATCAAACCCTCAGATGAACCTACCTTCAGGAGACTGAAAGCTGAATTGGGAATGCTAGACATTGAAAGTCAGCAGCCTGAAACCACTCCCAACCTCAGTAAGTTTTCTCTGAAATGGTTCATCCATCTTGAACAAATCCCAAACTAACCCACTCACTGAATGAGTAAGACTCATTCAGGGACCCTGACAGTTGATTCTGAGCATTGAATGAGTAACTAAATGCTCTAAGTATCAGTTACTTAAATGTCTTAGGTTGGTAAACATACCAATTAAATATAGGAATAAATGTCTCTTTGCCTTACTGGCATCCTTATCAAGGGTCCCTCATAATCACCTCATCCCACTTCGCATTAAATGCCTCCTCTCACGTAAAATATCCTGTGGATATTTTATTACTGAAAAAGTGTACTTTTACTATACACTGCAACTGTTTCCTTGAAAAACGGGATTTTACTGCGGTAGTGGAGTGGTGGCATTAAATGTGGAAATTCGAAACGTTTTCAAAAACCGACTTTACAAATCCACATTTGTGCACAAACTACCCCTCTCATCACTCTATAAATACCCCTCACAAAATCCTTAAAACATAGACAAAGTATTTCTGCTAACAAAACTCTGTCAAAATCTCTTTCAAACCCATAAATCTTTGTGTTCTTCAAATATTTTTCAGAAAAACCTTCTCTGTAAACATTTACAAAAGTTTTTCATCAAAAACTTGAGAGATTTAAAACTCTTTGATTGTTCTTGTTCAAACATTATTTCAAAACCCTAAAAAATATTCTAATGGAAATGGCTAGAACACAATCTCTCCAGTTTGCACCTCAGTGGGTAGGGGATCTTAGCAATGTTGAATTTAAAACAAATAATGTCATAGGAAATTTTGAATACCCTCAAACTGTCCCAGCCTATAAGGACATTATGAAATTTTTGTTTAACTGCCCACTGAAAATGGTCTTTGTTAAATGTCCCTCAATTCTGTACCAAAACCTCCTCAAGGAGTTTTGGGCTATAGCCATGGCCTATGACCCGTCGCCCTCTACTAATGAGACTGGCCTACGACCACTCAGGGAGTATCTCATTAAGTTCAGTCTTTTCAATGGGGAATAGTCACTAACCCTGGATTATAAAACCTTTTGCACTTCAACAGGGTTAGATTATTATAATGGAGTCTATGTTGCCCATCCTGAACCCTCCACAGTTAAGGATGGGTTAAAACAAATCGTTTTGGATCCAAAATTTTTGGACAAGACCCTAGTCACCAAAAACTCATTCCCCACGACTTGGAAGATCCTGTTCACATTTGTGATTCAGGTTCTCGGTGGGAACCATTCATCCACTGAACAAGTTAATTCTATTCAGTTGATGATGGCCTACTGTTTGATGAATGGGGTCACTGTTGACATGGGAGAGATCATTTATAGTGATCTCGTAACCAAGCTACTGAGCAAAACTAGGATGAAATACGTTTCGTATCCTAGGTTTGTCTCATGTGCTTTGCAAGTGTTACTGGGTTGTAATTATCCTCGAGAGTACAAATATCTTGCTTTACCTAGTACCGAGTCAATCTAATTTTCAAAAAGACCCATCCCAAGTCACTGATATTGTGTTGACGGCCCATATGGTTGCTTGTAAACAACCGCGGATTCTGTCTCCTAACCCTGCTCCTAAAAAGAGAAAGGGGGAGTCTCAGACTGGGACTAAGACCAAACCCAAGTCTCAGGGCCCTGAGGCTTCAGGAACACTACCTAAAAGGCACAAAAAACCCCAGACTATAAAGACACCCATTGGAGACCAAGCAACATCCACCCTGGTGACAACGAAGGACACTGATAAATCACAATCAGTGCCCTTGGTCCCAACTACTACTCCCCAAGATCCAGAGGGAAACATACAACGCGCTGGTAGGGGAGCGCCTTCCACAATGCCCAAGGATGACATTAGCAAATCACAGCCTTTGTCTGAGGGCAAACTTATTGATCCCAAAGACTCAGGGGGAAACAAACAACCCACTGATGGGGATATCATCGCCACGACTCCGCCAAAGGCACTGGGAAACACCCACCGGTGTCTCAGGGTAACAGGGGACAAAGACTCGGAGGAAAGGAACAACCCGCCGATATGGAACCCACAACCAATCGACTCCAGAGAAGACATGGAAACGCCCACCAAGGTGCACTGAGGGGTCAAAGGGGACAAAGACTCAGAGGGATTAATACCACCGCCGATACGAACCCATCACCCCACCTTGTTAACTATGGTGATGTTGCTGAGATCCTATTCTCGATGAATAGCGGTGAAAGTGAAGATGAAATTCTATCGGCAGGGAAGAAGTGGACGCGATGTTCAACTGAACAAGAGCATCGGCTGATCCACAAGAGCCTAAAGAGTCACCTTTCCAGCCTGAAGACAATGACTCTGACTCCTCTTCATCCAGTTCTGATGAATTCAGCCAGTTTGATAATATTCTTCCAATTACTGAAAGGCAGCTAGTTATGTGGATCACCAAAGCTTCAAGAAAGATATATTCTGGGATCACTGACACACTGTGGGATCAACATACTGAAGTTGCTGCAAGTTATGCTGATCTAAAATCCGATGTGCTCACTTTCAATGCTAACACTGATGAGCACAGAGATTTCATGTACGAGCAACTTCATAGATTGGATGACAATCTGGCTAAGTTTCTTAAACATCTTCAGAGTTGTGTGACAAAGATTGATGAAATCAGAGACTCGGTCAAAGAAGACCCAGCACTAAACTCAAAAGTGCTGGAGGCTACTGAGGCTTACTTGAAGAATTCCTCAGACCTCACTGAACTGATCAACATGCTCAAGTCTGCCAATGTTCAGGGTCTTCAGTCCTCAGTTCAGTCTCTTCAGGCAACACTGGGCTCTTTGGATGCTCAGGTGACCAATTTAGCTAAGGCTTCCTCATCAATGGCTTGGAATCTTAGGCCACACATGACTGCCTTGGAACTTTCTCAAGCTAATCTGGAAACAAAGTCACTAGTCTTCAAAAGGATACATCTGATATCAAGGCCATGGTCACTGAAATCTACCACGCCTTCAAAGGTCAGGCCACCCAAACTCCCCCAGTGTCAGAGCCAACTCTTGCTCTCACTGACGTTGCCGCAACAGTTGAGGGGGAGAAGACCACTGAAGAAACTTCCTCTCACACTGAGGGGGAGCCAACACCACTAGTCCTAGCCATACCAATTTCATCAATCCCACCCTTATCATCATCATCAACAACCATGGCTATGACAGTTACACCCATCACAACAACCAAACCACCACTGGTAGCATCATCTTCCTCAGGCCAGGACAACAACAACCGAGCCTGAGAATATCCCTTACATGATCAACAACACTGAATACTTGCTCACTCCACAACAGCTAAGTGCCTATCTTGCAAAGGAAGAAGAAGCTTGCTGAGTAGGAAAGGAAGAGCAAAGAAGCACTGATAAAAGTTGTTGCTAAGGAAGCTGAGAATTTAGGAATTGATCCAAAGAAGCTTCAGACGGGTCAGGCAGGACAAAAGTTTAAGGATGCTCAGGCTGCTAAGATGGCTGAAATGAGAAAGCGGTTGGAAGAAAAGAACAAGAAAGCTGCAGCCGTCAGAAAAACACGAATTGACCATTACAACTGGACAATGACAAGCAGAAGGCTACCTGAGAAGATCACTGATGTCAGAATCATCCCCAAGTCTAAACCACTGGCAATGAACGTCTACAAGGGGGATGATAAAAGACACTTCGAAGTTCATGATTGATTCGTGCTAAACCGTCAAGTTATCTCACACAAGCTAGCCACTTGTGAATGGCTAACCGTAAGAAACTTAAAACAGTTCAGACACCAATGCAATGAAGTCCAGGAGAGTACAGTGTTTCCCCAGGTCGTTAAGTCCCAACGAGCTGTGCGAGAATAATCAAACGAATAGTGATCGAGAGATTTGAACGGAAAAGAGATATGATTGATTATACCTAAAGAAAAAGTATACAAATTACAGGGGCTTAAATGCAAATTAAAGAAAATTAAAAAGATAAACTATATTAAATAAACGCTATCACTATTTGCAAAATGATGTTTTTGATTTTTCTTTTATAAAACTTAAATTAAAAACTACGTGACGTACAAAAGAAAATGTGAACTGAAACAATATTAATCCTAAAAATATGAAAATGACATTTTTACAAACCTAATGATAAGAGAAAATTTTTAGAAAAATAAAATTATTTTTATTACTATTTATTTAATTATTATTAATTAAAAACTAATTTTACTTATTTAATAATAGCCTAAAATACAAGAAAATATAAAATAAAGCTAGAAAAATGAAATTATGACTTAGAAAAATCTAAAATAACTAAAGAGAATTTTCAAAACTAATTTTATATTTTTCTGATTATTTTTATATTTTCTATGAATTAAAAACTATTTAAAACTAATTAAATTGCAAAAAATTACAAATTTAACTAAGAAAAATCTGAAAAAATATTTTTTTGACTTTTTATATTTATCTTAACCTAGGAAAATTGAAAACTTATTTTTTTGAAACTTTTCTGAATTAATTGTATTAAAAGTTAATTAAATAAGCCTAAAAACTGTTTTAAATGAAGAAAAATAGCAAACTGAACTAGAAAAATATGGAAAATTCAGGAAAAGTCTAAATTAATATTATGAATCTATGAAAAATATAAAAACAGTGGCTTGTTTGTGAGAATATGGAACTACAGTTACAAGTGCTTATAAATAAGCACTTGGAATAAGCCAAAGGTACCAAATGAGCACCAAACTAACACAGAAGCTATAATATGTTATAACTACTCAAAAGCAACTAGTCACAACTGACCTAAACCTCTAAAGTGCAACTTAAACAGATTTGAATGATTTGGCTTAAGTGCCAAAATCAGTTTCTATGCCTACTTTGAAGCTTAAGCACAAGTTTATCAAATAAGCTAAACTTAAAACCAGAAGTTGGAACCTGGGCTAGACCTGGCTAACTACTAATAAACCAAGAACCAGACCAAGAGAAGCTCTGATGAGCTTGTTACAAGCCCTGCACAAAAGCTGGCAGACCACGATGACCAAGGCACTTTTGGTCTAATTGACAAGCTTATTTGGAGCTTGTAAAAAAATTACAAAAATCTACAAAAATGACACTAAGAAACTAGACCAGTTGAAGTTTTTAAACCCCAAGTTTCACTTGATTTGACCCAGAATTGAATCAATGAAAAATCATCCAAGATGGGCTCAAACTGACTTTTTCAATATTGACTTTTGACACAGAAATGAAACTGACTTTTGTGAGATTTGAGCTTAAACCATGAGCTAATTATGATGTTTTAAAGTAAAATAAAGCTATGTTAAGCTACTCCACTGTTATTTAAACACAAAACAAACTTTTGATTTCACAAATTTATCACAGATATGAAATTAAAACAGGTTAATGGTAATTTTGACGTTGAGCTTATGCAGAGGCAATATTTTGACAGGTTTGATTTTAGTTACCTTTATTAAGACTGACTATGCATATTTTAAGTATAAACCAGGGCTTAAGATCAAATAAGCCCACTGATCCAAACACCAATTCTAAAACTGTTTTGGCTAATGACTTACTTAAATGACTAATTGGCTTATGCTACTGCTGAAACTTAAATAACTATGACCTAATGACGCTTAAATAAGCAAGTCTTAAACTAAAACTACAACAAATCAAGACAGATATAGATGTGTGCAAACTCACTTGTGTCCACAATCACTATGACTTGCCAAGAATCAAAGAACCACTATTCTATTACTGTTTTAATCCCATATCTAACTAAGTTTCAACCCAAATCCATCTCTGCATCATCCCATATCCATTTCCATACCGCTAACAAAATCTCTTCTCAGTTGACTTTTGTTGACCAAACACCAAACTTGCTTAAAAATGACTTATAAGCTTACCAAAAGCTATAATTAGCTTAGCTAAGCTTATTGGAATTTATAGATAAACTACTATAAGCTTGAATATAAGAACAGGAAACTGAAATTTTTAACAAGAAAAAAATAAAACATGGAATTTTAATACAAACTTGAATTGATGCTTGAAACAGATTATAACACTTGAGTTCAATACAAGAAAGCTTTAGGTTACAAATTTAGAGACTAGCTAAGACAATTTTAATAAAAACGACATACATGAATTTAAAAAACTAAGTACTACTCTCTTCACTCTCTCTTCTTCCTCCTTTTTATAGCAAATGGTCTTTTCTCTCTCTTTTGAGCATTTCCCACTTGATTTCACAGCCATTGGATCACTTGGGTGGATTTTGGCCATTGATGAGATTTGGCGGGAAAGTGGTTTTTGCCAGTTGGAGAGGTTGAGTGCAAGGGGGGAGAAAGCATTTAATGCTTCTTGGCTTGGGGTGTTTGGAGGGTAGGAATAGGGTGTGATGATGATGGAGTGTGTTGGAGGATGCAGGTGCAGGTGATGATGAGGGGGAAGGGAACCCGTGAGTGGTTTTATTGTTTTAAATGTGGGCGGGTTTGGTTGTTTAAACCATGGGTTGGATTGGGCTTGGACCGGGTTGGGTGTTTAACTTGGCTTGGGCTTGGGTAGTTTGGGTTTAAGAGTTAATTATTGGATTTGGATTTATTATGGAGCCATGGTGTAGTTAAAGGACCAAACGTGTACAATTCGAAATTCCAGGGACCAAAACTGTAATTTATGAAGTTGTAGTCCAAGGGTCAAACTTGTAAATCTCAAATAATTTAAGGACCATTTTTGCCAATTGTGAAATTCCAAGGACTAAACATGACCATTTTAAAAATCCAGGGATCAAAACTGTAATTTCTTAAAACTTTTGGAACTTTTCACCAAAGGACTAATTATGACAATTTATGATTCCAAAAGGACCCTTGGTGACTTTTCTTTTAAAATAAGTGCTTAGGGACTATTTCTGACAAGATTTGAAAGTTGGGGACTGAAACTGCCAATTATGCAAACTTAGCTCATTTTTCATCTGATTTTAAACATTTTGCATCTGAAACATATAAAATGCAATTTTGAGATATTTTCATATTTTGATGCATTTCTAAGCATTTTTAAGTGTTTTGCAGTTCAGATTTGACCAAAAATGATGAGTATTTACACACTCATCAATCCCCACACTAAACTATTGCTAGTCCCTAGCAATCTTTTGAGAAAACTTAATGGATTTGAATCTCTTTACCAAAAGCCATTACTACTGGAGTAGCCAAATGTTTCAGTTCAAGTAAGAACCTTGGTACACCGATAACCAAATGATTTTGAGCAAACCACCAACTTCCAACGGATTTGATTTGTCTTTACCAGAAGCCGTTTGCTTCTGGACTAGCCAACTCTTTGATAATATATACTATCTTTGGTGAGTCGATTACCAATTATGGTTTTTCCACTGCCTTTACCACAAGCCATAAACTTGCGGGCTAGCCAACTCTTCACTAATTAAAGATATGGTGAGCTGAACGCCATACAATTTTGGGCAAATTGCAAGCCGTCAACGGATTTGAGATATCTTTACCAAGAGCCGTTTGCTCTTGGATTAGCCAATCCTTTTGTTTATTAGACATGGCGGATGATAACAGTAAGTGAGTAAGTGCAAAACACTTACTCCAAAAAAAAATTTTGGCCAAAAATGGGGAATTGGGTGGTATAATTACATGATAAAATTCGTGAGAATTCCCCCGGAAATGAATATTGCCCTATATATTCAAAGTACCGGCGGTTATGCCGAAACATAGAACGTAAAAGGGAAATACTACGGCCATTATTTAATTTTTTTTTTTTTTTTTTTTTTTTAGAAACTTATATACAACAGCGGGGGCAACTCCCCCACACTAGGGTGGTAGAAAGTAGAAAGAAGTCAGAAATATGGGTGAAAACCCATATGGCATGCTACTGTTTTTGATTCCCGAGTCGCTAGCTTGACTCGATCCCCGCATTTATTGGTTCATGGGGAAAGTTTGTAGATCCGGGACAACCATATGAGAAATGTCCTCTCCAAAATAGTGCTTCAATCGATGACCATTCACTTTAAAGTTTGGACCATCGGGTTGAGATAACTCAATGGTTCCATAAGGAAATACTTTAGTGATGGTGAATGGTCCAGACCAGCGGGATTTTAGTTTTCCCGAGAAAATCTTCAATCTTGAGTTGAAAAGAAGGACTCGATCACCAACGTTGAAAACGCGGTTTTTGATTTTGGAGTCATGAATCTTCTTTGTCTTTTCTTTGTAGATCAAAGAGTTCTCGTATGCTTGATCACGGAGTTCATTTAATTCATTCATTTGAACTTTCCGGTGATTACCAGCTGTCTGAATATCGAAGTTGGCATGTTTCAAGGCCCGGTATGCCTTGTGCTCAAGCTCAACCGGCAGATGACATGCCTTCCCGTATACAAGCTTGTATGGAGTATACCCGATGGGTGTTTTATAAGCTGTACGGAAGGCCCAGAGTGCGTCATCTAGCTTATCCGACCGAGGCACGGTTTTAAGCCTACCGTCCTTTCCAGAATTCTTTTAATCCCTCGGTTGGAAACTTCCACTTGCCCACTTGTTTGGGGGTGGTACGCAGTAGAGAGACGGTGAGTTACACCATACTTTTGCATGACTCTATCAAATTGGTCATTGCAAAAATGCGTACCACGATCATTGATTATAGCTCGTGGAGTTCCAAACCTAGCAAAAAGAGATTTTAAGAATTTCACAACAACTCGGGCATCGTTGGTAGGTAAAGCTTTCGCTTCAACCCATTTTGACAAATAGTCAACGGCCACGAGTATGTATTTGTTACCGCGAGACGAAGGAAATGGCCCCATAAAGTCAATGCCCCAGATGTCAAAAATCTCACACACTTGAATGGCGTTTTGCGGCATTTCATTTCTTTGTGAGATATTCCCGTGACGCTTGACAAGCGTCACGGGTTTTGACAAACTCATGGGCATCCTTGTAAATCGTGGGCCAATAAAATCCGGAATCAAACACCTTCTTGGCGGTGTAGTTGGGGCTATGATGTCCCCAAGAGGTCCGAATGGCAAGCCTTGCGAATGTCATTGGCTTCCTGACCATACACACATCGCCTGATGACTTGATCCGCACAAATTTTGAATAAGTAGGGGTCGTCCCAGAATTAATGTTTTACATCTTTAAAGAATTTGTTTTTCTGTTGAGACGACATCCCTTTCACCACAAAGTTACCCGCATGGTAATTTGCAAAGTCAAGAAACCATGGGGTAGAAAAGTCTCCACGAAAAGAAACCACATTGAGTGTTTCGAGAGGAAATGTTTCATTTATTTCCTTTTTCTCGAACACATCCTGGTGAGGGTTTTCTAGACGGGACAGATGATCGCAGCAGGTTCTCACTCCTTTTTATCACGTATAATGATATCTAATTCTTGTAGGAGGAGAACCCAACGGAGCAATCTCGGCTTTGCATCTTGTTTTGCAAAGAGATATTTGAGAGCCGAGTGATCCGTATACACCACGCATTTGGTCAAGATTAGGTATGGCAGAAACTTCTCAAACGCATACACCACGCTAATAATTCTTTTTCTGGAGTGGTGTAATGGGTTTGAGCTTCAGTCATAGTTTTACTTGCGTAGTGGATAGGCTGAAAATGCTTGGTTTTACGTTGCCCCAAGACTGCACCGATAGCAAAATCACTTGCATCGCACATGAGTTCAAAGGGTAAATCGGTCGGGGCAACTAGAATGGATGCTTCCGTAAGCTTTTTCTTTAATGTTTCAAAAGCTTCGATGCACTCAGGTGAGAAGATAAAAGGAGCATCTTTTTCAAGTAGATGGGTCATAGGCCGAGCGATTTTGGAAAAATCTTGTATGAATCTACGATAAAACCCGGCATGACCTAGAAAACTCCTAATACCTTTGACGGTAGTAGGATGAGGCAATTTGGCAATAACATCAACTTTTGCTCCCGTTTTTGGAAATCTTATGGCCAAGGACTATGCCTTCCTTGACCATAAAGTGGCTCTTCTCCCAATTTAGACATAGATTGGTGTCTTCACACCGTTTTAGCATTTTAGCTAAATGGGAGAGACATGTTTGAAATTAGTCCCCAATGACCGAGAAGTCATCCATAAACACCTCCATTGTTTCCCCGATCAGGTCGTGGAAAATTGCCATCATACATCGTTGGAACGTGCCAGGAGCGTTACATAGGCCAAAAGGCATACGTCTGTAGGCAAAAGTTCCGTATGGGCAGGTGAATGTGGTCTTTTCTTGATCCAAATGGGATCAATGGGGATCTAAAAATAACCCGAGAAACCATCAAGGAAACAATAGTATTCGTTCCCTGCTAATCTCTCAAGCATCGGATCCATGAAGGGTAGAGGAAAATGGTCTTTACGGGTGGCTTCGTTTAACTTGCGATAGTCAATGCACACACGCCATCCCATAACCAATCGAGTTGGAATTAACTCGTTTTCTTCATTTGTGACAACAGTTATGCCACCCTTTTTGGAACACGTGGATGGGATGACCCAAGGACTATCAGCGATCGGGTAAATTAAACCGGCATCAAGAAGTTTGAGAACCTCTTGTTTGATAACCTCATGAATCTTAGGATTCACCCTTCTCGGATGTTGGACTGCTGGTTTGAAGTCATCCTCCATCAAGATTTTGTGAGTACAAAACTCGGGGTTGATACCCTTAATGTCGGAGAGTTTCCAAGCAATTGCTTGCTTGTGTGACTTCAAGACCTTTATGAGAGCGATTTTTCTCCTCGCTTAAGTCTTTAGCAATAATGACGGGTAATTTATCATCACCCTCCAAGAATGCATACTCGAGATGAGGAGGTAGGTCCTTAAGTTCAACCTCGGGAAATTCTTCATTAGATGTTTGTACTGATTTGATTTCCTCAATCGTGATCTCTTTCGGAGGGAGTGAAGGTAATGGATCTTCATTTAACAATTGCTCGAGATAAAGGATATCTCCCTCCGAATCATAAACACCATCAATTCCCGGTGGAATTGATTCTTCACTAGCAAGAAATTCATCGATCTCTTCCAGAAAGAAGTCACCTCCCTCAAACGGAGTGAGAGAGGGGAAGAGTCGGCAATGATAGGTTTAGAAGATGTGGTGGAATCCCCACTCACAGAATTATGAAGATAACCAAGAAACTCTTGAGAGTACTCCTCGGAAGCAATATCAATTAAATCGATTCGATTAACCGATTCAGCATCATAATTTGAGGAGTATCACGAAGTTTGATCAAGGTTAAAGGTGACAGCTTCATTACCCACACGTAACGTGATTTCTTGCTCAAATACATCAATGAGAGCACGGCCCGTTCTCAGGAATCCTCGTCCAACAATGAGGGAACCCGAGGATCAACATCGAAATCAACAACCACAAAGTCAGCTGGAAAATGGAACTTTCCTACTTTTACAAATACATCCTCGGCGATGCCAAGAGGACGCGATATAGAACGATCTGCAAGCTCAAGAGTCATGCGGTAGGAATAAGTTCGAAGAGAAAGTTTCTTCCATCTTGAATAAGGCATCGATTGATGCTTGCACCAAGATCGGCAAGGGCAAAGCATTCAATCATTCCAGGAAAGACACAAGGGAGAAGAAATTTTCCAGGGATCTCGCTAGCTTCTCGGGAAGCTTCTTTAACAGAACTGGCGAGCGGTTCTCATTCAAAGGAGTTTTGGCCATTTCAAACAGTTTTTCCTTATTGCTCAACATGTGTTCGAGAGTTGATGCAAACTTTGGCATCAGCATGATGGCATCCGCAAAGCTTATGTCAAAATGTAGTTCTTGGAAAATTTGAAAGAATTTTTCCATTTGATGACTGGCTTTTTCGCGGAGTTTTAGCTCATTTAAACGTGAGGGGTAAGGAATAGAAGTTTTGGATTTGGGGTTTTCAACTGGAGGTTCAAAAATAACTCCAGGTTTGATTTTGGGTTTCGGGACAACTTGAGGATGGACATGTCTTTGTACTTTGTGAGCTAGTAGGTTGCACTCGGTCCTTTGTCCCCTCAGGTTCACTTTCCACTACCTTCGGGAGAGAAGAAGAAGAGGTAGTAGGAATAGCGGGTCCATCATATGAAGCACCACTTCGGGTTGTGATCGCCTTTGCATCGCCCCTCGAATTAGCGATCGTGTTGCTAGGTAAAGTACCTGAGCCCGAGGGTCGATCATTTAAAGACTTCTTAATGTCGAAATCGGCTAACCAACAACCTGTTCATTTCCTCTTGGGATTTCATGAATTGCTTCAACAACTCATCGATGATGGTCCGCTTGGAACAATAGCTTGATTTTGTGTAGGAAAATTCTGGCCTCTATTGTTTGGATTAGGGCATTGATTTTGAAAATTTCCTTGATTATTGCCATGAAAATACCGGGTTGAAATTTCCTTGTCCTTGGTTTCTATTAAAATTTCCTTGGTTTTGGAAATTTTGACTTTGATTTTGAAAACCGTTATTTTGACTAAAATTACCTTGGTTTTGAAAACCTTGGTTCATTCTATTCTGATTTTGATTACGGTTTTGATTGAAACCGGGTGGTCCAGGTAGTGGTTAGGGCGGTGGTTCGGTCTATAGGAGCACGGTATTGGTTGCCTCCTGAATTAGAAATCCCCCACAAAGATTAGCTTCAAAAGGGTTACCATCGGTGGCCATACGATTGTAATAGGCATGGGGGCCACCGCAAGTAACACAGACTTCCACTTTCTTAACTTCAGCAGGAGGTGAAGTTTGTGGAAAAGAAACTTTCTTTTGGTTGGAGAGAACCAAAGCTTGAATTGCTTCCGTGAGCTTGTCAATCTTAGCATCGGTGCTAGATTGACTCACGGGCGATGAAGTAGAAGGACCAACACTGACTTGGGAAACAACCGGCTTGCTTCGTGCAGTGCGGACTTTAGACTTGTTTTCAATGATCGCTAAAGCTTCTTTGACAGTTTTGCTTAAGAAATTTCCTCCCGCGGAGGAATTGAGAGAATCTTGATCAGATTGACTCACTCCATTATAGAAAGTATCGAGTTGTATCAACTCGGAGAAACCGTGGTGAGGAAATTTGCGAAGCAACTCCTTAAAACGATCCCACGATTCACTGAAGGATTCATCAAACTTTTGTGTGAACTTGATGATTTCATTTTTAAGACTCGTGGTCTTGGAAGGTGGATAAAACTCGTTCACAAATTTCTTAACCAAATCTTCCCAAGTTTCAATTGATTTAGGGGGTTGTTTTTCAAGCCAAATACAGGCTTGCCCCTCAAGGGAAAATGGGAACAGAAGAAGCTTAACAGCATCTGTGGGGACATTCTTGTATTTGATGGTAGATGCAATCTTGTTAAACCATCGAATATGAGCATGAGGATCATCCCTCTCAAAACCATAGAATTGACTTGAGGTTACAAGATTCAGTAACCCGGTTTTGAGTTAAAATTTTCGCCACAATGGCTGGGATAACAATAGCATCTCCATACCCGTCGATGGGTGCCTGGAGAAGCTCACACATAGGACGTTCTTCCGCCATGATAACGGAAGTAGTGTGAGCGATCCGGATCTCGAGATCCGACTGATGGATCAGAAAGTCTACGGACACGCCTTCTTGGAATCTTGACAAGCTCACGAAATGGGCTTACAGATCTAGAAGAGCGAGTGCGCATACACTAGAGTTAACTCTAAGAAATCTCAGAGTTAAGGAAAGTGAATTATGAAAATGGGGTAGGAAGAATCTTTTTGAGTTTTCTGGTTTTGACAAGTAGATATAAAAACAAATCCAATTAAAACAAAATCGAGGCAAAACAACAGTGAACTTAAACCAATAATCACAAGATGAATGGCTTCTTTGAAAAAGGTACACCACTCACAAGGACACAAAGGCAAGTTTTAATCTTTGGTTCGGGAACTTATTATGGTCGTACCCCCAGTTAGGTAGTACACTGCCTTGGTTTGCGGTGGTAATTTTTTTTATGTTGTTATTATTAAACAAAGAAAACGACAAATATTTTTGTATTTTATCTTTTATATATATATAGAAACAAAAGAAAAATATTTTTGTGTTTTATACGTTTTTGGATGTTTTTGGGTTTTTTGGATTTTTTATATATATATAGATATAGATGGATGGTATGAACAAGGAGTGAATATTCAAATCACTAATCTGCTAAGCGTAGGATAATTAGCACAGCTCCCCGGCATCAAATTTGATTCGTGCTAAACCGTCAAGTTATCTCACACAAGCTAGCCACTTGTGAATGGCTAACCGTAAGAAACTTAAAACAGTTCAGACACCAATGCAATGAAGTCCAGGAGAGTACAGTGTTTCCCCAGGTCGTTAAGTCCCAACGAGCTGTGCGAGAATAATCAAACGAATAGTGATCGAGAGATTTGAACGGAAAAGAGATATGATTGATTATACCTAAAGAAAAAGTATACAAATTACAGGGGCTTAAATGCAAATTTAAGAAAATTAAAAAGATAAACTATATTAAATAAACGCTATCACTATTTGCAAAATGATGTTTTTGATTTTTCTTTTATAAAACTTAAATTAAAAACTACGTGACGTACAAAAGAAAATGTGAACTGAAACAATATTAATCCTAAAAATATGAAAATGACATTTTTACAAACCTAATGATAAGAGAAAATTTTTAGAAAAATAAAATTATTTTTATTACTATTTATTTAATTATTATTAATTAAAAGTATTTTTACTTATTTAATAATAGCCTAAAATACAAGAAAATATAAAATAAAGCTAGAAAAATGAAATTATGACTTAGAAAAATCTAAAATAACTAAAGAGAATTTTCAAAACTAATTTTATATTTTTCTGATTATTTTTATATTTTCTATGAATTAAAAACTATTTAAAACTAATTAAATTGCTAAAAATTACAAATTTAACTAAGAAAAATCTGAAAAAATATTTTTTTGACTTTTTATATTTATCTTAACCTAGGAAAATTGAAAAATTATTTTTTTGAAACTTTTCTGAATTAATTGTATTAAAAGTTAATTAAATAAGCCTAAAAACTGTTTTAAATGAAGAAAAATAGCAAACTGAACTAGAAAAATATGAAAAATTCAGGAAAAGTCTAAATTAATATTATGAATCTATGAAAAATATAAAAACAGTGGCTTGTGTGTGAGAATATGGAACTGCAGTTACAAGTGCTTATAAATAAGCACTTGGAATAAGCCAAAGGTACCAAATGAGCACCAAACTAACACAGAAGCTATAATATGTTATAACTACTCAAAAGCAACTAGACACAACTGACCTAAACCTCTAAAGTGCAACTTAAACAGATTTGAATGATTTGGCTTAAGTGCCAAAATCAGTTTCTATGCCTACTTTGAAGCTTAAGCACAAGTTTATCAAATAAGCTAAACTTAAAACCAGAAGTTAGAACCTGGGCTAGACCTGACTAACTACTAATAAACCAAGAACCAGACCAAGAGAAGCTCTGATGAGCTTGTTACAAGCCCTGCACAAAACTGTGCAGACCACAGTGACCAGTGCACAGGGCACTTTTGGTCTAATTGACAAGCTTATTTGGAGCTTGTAAAAAAATTACAAAAATCTACAAAAATGACACTAAGAAACTAGACCAGTTGAAGTTTTTAAACCCCAAGTTTCACTTGATTTGACCCAGAATTGAATCAATGAAAAATCATCCAAGATGGGCTCAAACTGACTTTTTCAATATTGACTTTTGACACAGAAATGAAACTGACTTTTGTGAGATTTGAGCTTAAACCATGAGCTAATTATGATGTTTTAAGGTAAAATAAAGCTATGTTAAGCTACTCCACTGTTATTTAAACACAAAACAAACTTTTGATTTCACAAATTTATCACATATATGAAATTAGAACAGGTTAATGGTAATTTTGACTTTGAGCTTATGCAGAGGCAATATTTTGACAGGTTTGATTCTAGTTACCTTTATTAAGACTGACTATGCATATTTTAAGTATAAACCAGGGCTTAAGATCAAATAAGCCCACTGATCCAAACACCAATTCTAAAACTGTTTTGGCTAATGACTTACTTAAATGACTAATTGGCTTATGCTACTGCTGAAACTTAAATAACTATGACCTAATGACAGTTAAATAAGCAAGTCTTAAACTAAAACTACAACAAATCAAGACAGATATAGATGTGTGCAAACTCACTTGTGTCCACAGTCACTATGACTTGCCAAGAATCAAAGAACCACTATTCTATTACTGTTTTAATCCCATATCTAACTAAGTTTCAACCCAAATCCATCTCTGCATCATCCCATATCCATTTCCATACCTGCTTAACCAAAATCTCTTCTCAGTTGACTTTTGTTGACCAAACACCAAACTTGCTTAAAAATGACTTATAAGCTTACCAAAAGCTATAATTAGCTTAGCTAAGCTTATTGGAATTTATAGATAAACTACTATAAGCTTGAATATAAGAACAGGAAACTGAAATTTTTAACAGTAAAAAAATAAAACATGAAATTTTAATACAAACTTGAATTGATGCTTGAAACAGATTATAACACTTGAGTTCAATACAAGAAAGCTTTAGGTTACAAATTTAGAGACTAGCTAAGACAATTTTAATAAAAACGACATACATGAATTTAAAAAACTAAGTACTACTCTCTTCACTCTCTCTTCTTCCTCCTTTTTATAGCAAATGGTCTTTTCTCTCTCTTCTGAGCATTTCCCACTTGATTTCACAGCCATTGGATCACTTGGGTGGATTTTGGCCATTGATGAGATTTGGCGGAAAGTGGTTTTGCCATTGGAGAGGTTGAGTGCAAGGGGGGAGAAAGCATTTAATGCTTCTTGGCTTGGGGTGTTTGGAGGGTAGGAATAGGGTGTGATGATGATGGAGTGTGTTGGAGGATGCAGGTGCAGGTGATGATGAGGGGGAAGGGAAACCCGTGAGTGGTTTTATTGTTTTAAATGTGGGCGGGTTTGGTTGTTTAAACCGTGGGTTGGATTGGGCTTGGACCGGGTTGGGTGTTTAACTTGGCTTGGGCTTGGGTAGTTTGGGTTTAAGAGTTAATTATTGGATTTGGATTTATTATGGAGCCATGGTGTAGTTAAAGGACCAAACGTGTACAATTCGAAATTCCAGGGACCAAAACTGTAATTTATGAAGTTGTAGTCCAAGGGTCAAACTTGTAAATCTCAAATAATTTAAGGACCATTTTTGCCAATTGTGAAATTCCAAGGACTAAACATGACCATTTTAAAAATCCAGGGATCAAAACTGTAATTTCTTAAAACTTTTGGAACTTTTCACCAAAGGACTAATTATGACAATTTATGATTCCAAAAGGACCCTTGGTGACTTTTCTTTTAAAATAAGTGCTTAGGGACTATTTCTGACAAGATTTGAAAGTTGGGGGACTGAAACTGCCGATTATGCAAACTTAGCTCATTTTTCATCTGATTTTAAACATTTTGCATCTGAAACATATAAAATGCAATTTTGAGATATTTTCAGTATTTTGATGCATTTCTGAGCATTTTTAAGTGTTTTGCAGTTCGGATTTGACCAAAAATGATGAGTATTTACACACTCATCAATGATCCCCTAAAATTCACTGACTTTGGGATCACTGAACTCGATGAACTTGGTCCATTAATTGAAAAGAAGCAGAATGCGGTGGTTAAGGAGCTGATGAAGATGCTTAGTAAAAGGTATGAAAGACTGAGGGATGCACCAGCACAACTGGGGATTCAGGCTGCCTTAACTGCACCGCAAGGACCTCAACCTCAGTCATCACAGGGCAAAAGAAAGAGGGTTGAGTTCCAGCCTAAGATCAAAGTGCCTGGACTCAAATACAACAGGGAGCTGCCTGAAGGTGTAAAGTTCATGAACTGTCTGGTGATTGAAAAGCCTGAAAGAGGGCTATTCTTCATTGATGTCTATGGAAACCCAGCATTCCAAAGATGGAGTGACATTGATCTTGCAGGGGTGGCTACAATGGCAAGCTACCTAACAGTGGCTTCTCAAATCAATACACCAGAAAACATCAGGTTCTGCACGGATCTGAATGCTAAGCTAAGAGAGCACCCTAACAGAGAAGCACTCCTTACAAAGAAATTCAAGCTAGAAGCACTGGGAATTCATCTGGACTGACATCATTTTGCTTTATCTTATTGTACTAGTGTTAGGAACAATGTAATGTGATCAATAAAAGATGTATGTTTTTGTTAATACTCAGTGTTCCTTATTGTATTCATTAGTACATTCAGTGTAAGAAGAAGCCATTTGCTCACTTACACTGATCAAACACTTAGGCTATTTGTATATCCAAATAGGGGGAGACTGTTGGGTTCAGTAAATACCCAAACCCCTTAATCTAGGATTTGAATAGAAAATACCCCAAGTGTTTAGACCGTTAAACTCTAACATGTCACTGAGTGCATAGTCTCTCAGTGAGCCATCTTCGGACGCCAAGAAGAGGCTTAAGAAGAAGTCTCTCCACTCAGTAAGGCGGAACTTAAAGGGTGAAGACTGAGTCAAGAAGAAGATGGTGGATTCAGTGAGTGATGACAATAACTCACTGAATCCCTAAAACTCCTCTCCAGTTACTTACACTGAAGACAAACTAAAATAGAAGACTAAAGAATGAGCGGGATAAGGCGGGACAAGTTTGAATCAGATAAGACGAAGTCCTTATCAACCAAAGTCAACTTTCCCTGAATGGCAAACGATCAGGTTCAGTGTCATCACTGAACCTTGGAAAGCAGTCTTGTCTCTTACCTATAATAGTCTTTGTAAACAGAGACAAAATACATCAGTATTTTGTCTTTTGTAAATTGTCAGTTTGTTTCTTAGGAAAGAGTTAAAACTCATACTTGTATAAATAGCATAAGAGATGGAGTGAAAGATTTAAGCTTGTGAATTGTAAAACACACACACACACACAAGCCATCTTTCACTCCTCCAAATACAACTTTGTCCCTGAGATAGCTCAGTGGTTCCTTGTAGTTGTGTTCAGACTTTAGCCTGAACTTAGTGAGGAGTTACCAAACTTTGTCATTTCAATCCCAAGTACTATTCCGCAAGTACTTGGGCAATGTATTCTTTTTGATTCATTTCTAATAAAGAATATTATGTTGAAAATTTATCAGTGTGTTTTTACTTATATCATTTCAGTCATTGTTTCACTATTAGTCTGTTTTTAAACACTAAACTGCTTTTATACGATAGTGAATAGGGAACAACAGTTACCCGCGGTTCGGGTCACGGTTATCCATGTTAATACAAATAAGCCGTAAAAACGTTTATTTATATTTTACGATCTTCTAATGTTTTGTCGATAACAAATGTAAAATCATTTTAACGAAACAAATAGAGTACGTAAATAGTTTGAGTTAATAGTTTTCTAACACACTTACGCTCTCACATAAAACACTAAAACAAGTATAAGTGTTTTTATGATTTAGATACATATGTACAACAACTAGTGTTTACATATTGGGTTAAACATATACTTAAACTAAGTATACTAAAATGAGTAAAAACTAAGTATATGCTAAAATGGGTAAATACAAGTATATACTAAATGGGTAAATACTAGCAAATGGTTTTGACCCATAACCCATGGTTTTATATATACCACTTAACCAAGTTCATTGTATCTAGAAAGAAAACCATGGATCAAACCATAACCCATGACCCATGACCCATAACCAAAAATACCCATGGGCAAAGAGGAGCGGACCACGGATCCCTAGCGTTGTGCTAGCTGGACCCTTGTGGTAGGGATCCGTGGGATCCGGGGAACAGAAGAGAATTTCCTCTATAAATAGAGAGCCATTTCTTCCTCTCTACACATGGTTTTACACACATACTTCCCCAAAGTATTCTAACCCTCTAACCTCAGATCTAAGTGATCTATGTAGTTTGTCTTTTGTTTTTGTGTGATCTACTAGGTTCCTCTTAAAGGAGAGATCACCACTTCTTGAAGACGTGCAAGCTCAAGTCCATGAGTTGCCATGCTTCGTCATCATCAAGACTACTAAGGTTCTCTTGTTGATAGTTCTTCCTTTCTCCATAGATGTTGGGTTGAAGGCATTAGTGAAGAATGCCGAAAGAGTCAAGATGAAAGCATTAGTGAAAGGTGCTCATCATCCGTGTCAAAGCATTAGTGAAGGATGCTAAAGGTGTCAAGACGAAGGCATTAGTGAAGGGTGCCAAGCGTTGTGTCAAAGGCATTAGCGAAGGATGCCAAAGAATTAAATCAAGTAGCATTTGGGAAGAATGCCTAGGTCGTATAATCGATGAGGTGCATCGTTATACATATATGTATTTGTTTATCTTCAAGGATGGTGATATCCTTAATGGTGTTGTAACAAGGAGAAGATCTCCTTGAGATTAGGTGTTGTGTCGTGAAGGGTAGTAGTTCCTCCATAGTAATGAAACTAGGTGCTTAGCCTAGTACCTAATAAAGGGTAGGCGACGTTGTGAAGGATTAGTTCTCCTAAGGTGTGAAAGAACTCAGTGGTTAGCCTAGCACCGTATAAAGGGTAGGCGACGTTGTGTTAGGTGTGGTTCGCCTTGGTGTGAAAGAACTCGGTATTTAGCTTTGTACCGGAAAAAGGTTAAGCGACGTTGTGAAGGCTTCTCCGCCACAAGGAGTTGGTGTAGTACTTACGAACTCTCGAGTAGGTGACTCGGGGAGTGGAGTAGGGCAAGGAAGGTGTCCTTGTAGTCGAACCACTATAAATAACTTGTGTTGTGGTGATGTGCTTCTTACTCTTTATATTTCATTACACGTTTATATATCCATCTATCAACGTCGAACATAAACAATCAAATAGATTGACATAAGTCGATCTAAATATTTAAAAGGAAGTTTTAAATTGGTAAAACTATTCACCCCCCCCCCCCCCCTTCTAGTTTTCCACAATTGGCATCAGAGCTTCGTTACCAAGTTGTTTAAAGTATATTATACTTTAAAGACTTGATACGATCCGTGTATGTTTGAAAACTACAAAGAATTTTTTTTTTGTTGGTCATATTCTCTTTTAAATCATTTTGTTGGACATTGATAGATGATTCTAATCATTTTTGCTCTTAAGAAATCTTCATGCTAGAATCTCTTCAAAATCTTCATTCAAAGAATAATGAAGTCAACATTCAAGGAAGGATCTAAAAAGTAATCACAACTTACGTACACCAAGTACAAAGGATTACTTTAAAAGCTCATGAAGTATTTTTGGTATTATACCAAAACAAGAAGCATAGAGGTATGTTTTACTCTTCATTAGATAGGTTACATGTGTTCCATTTATTGTCATAAGTTCTCTTTGCTTAACTAATCACTAACATCATTAGAAGTCTCTTTCGTCACCTTTCGTCTTTTTCAACATAAGAAATGATATTATTTTTTTTCCGTCAAACTAACGCCATCATCACATATGAACCCTCGAGATGTAATTCATCATTCAAAAGCAATCCTCATCTAATACCTCCATTTTTTTTGGGCAAGCTAACTTATAAGCATACTACAAAAATAATACCAAAAAACTCCCTTTGTGTCCACAGTAGCCGGATCCCGCTAGTTGTACTAGCCGGATCCCAAATACAAAGGATCCGGGGGAACCGTGGAACAGAACTCAGCTATACGCTTTTAAAAATTCACCACTGATCTTTTTCCCTCTATTCACATAACACTAAAACGACTAAGCTACTGAATCCACCCTCATTGGCTTCCATACTCTCAAGTATTTCTTCCTAGAACATCATTGTAAGTAATTACATTAACTTGTTCTAATTTTCATCATCCTCATCCTAGGGTTTATGGTTTCTTAATTTTTAAACAATTAATTTAATTAGGGCGTTTTAAATTAATCATGAAAAGGGGCTTTTAACACAATCACATTGTGTTCACAACATTGTTAATACAAATCAAAACCATAAACCCATTCCAACTAATTTTACCTAATTGAAAAATTGTATTTTTAGGACCAACCATGCCCAAAGCTACTCAACAAGATCATCATGACACCGTCCACTACCTTACTCATTACTATCGTAAAAAGGGGTTGACCAAAACCGACCGTAAAATTTTCAAAAGCCTTGTAAAACGACTTATCCACGAAGGTCGTGTAGTCAAGGAATGTTTCCTTGAAGATACCGACATTCGTCAAGTTTTCTCGACAATCAACTTTGATTGTCTCCTTGACATAGATGAATAAATTTGTCGGGTTTTCATTTTTGAATTTTACAAAAGTTTTAGGATCATTCGAAACGTCAATGATAGCATTTCAATCGCTCTCATCATCAATAAACAAAACTTCACTCTTCCTCTCAACACCTTTGCTCAAATTCTTCGCATTCCTTGTGAAGGAATTTGTATGTACTCTCAAGATTGGGCAATTAACGCTCAAAACCTTGCACTTGATCCTAAGCCTCTCTATAACACTCCTATTGATGAACCCGAAACCATTCGAGACACTATTTTCAAAATAAGAACCGACCAATCCCGTTTTGACCGAAACAAGAAGCTCATTCACCGTAATCCCTTTCAAATGGAAATTTTCGAAATGCACCCCATGTTTAGAAAATGGGAAGAAATCCTTAGGGAAAACGTCATTAGCCTAGTTGGAAACAAAGATCATCCAAACGCATGTCTTGTGCAAATGATCTATTGTCTTATCCATCAAAGGCCATTTAATCTTGCCTATTACATGGTAAGGAGAATGGCTGGGGTATTCAAAGCTTCCAACATGGTACTTCCGTATGGTATGCTTCTAACACGACTTTGTAAGTATGTTGGTACATTGCAACCATCTCCTATCAACGATGATCATTATCTTTCCGATAATGTCATGGTACCTCTTACCAAACGACCCTCTAAACGGTTCATGGTCAATGGAGAGCAACCGGAAGCTCTCTCGGACTCCTCGGCCGGTGAAGAAGAAGAAGATGAAGAAGATGTCGACCCCGTAGCCAACATCAAATTGGAAATCCTTGAATACCACAAACAACTTCCGACCATTCCAAACGAGACCGCGGAATTTAAGCAATTGAGGGGCATGATTCAAAACCTCGCATACAACCTCACTAAGCCGTCAAAAAGGAAAAGAAAGGATTGACGAAAGAGACAATAGGATTGTGCTTGTTTTCTTTATCTTATGTTTGGATGATTACATTTTAGCACTTTCGGTTTATGATTATTTGGATATTGTCTTTAACTAGTACTTTGTGATAAACATGCTTGTTTCTACTGTCTATCTGTGGATTTACTAGTGTGCATAAACTGCGCATCATTTCGGTGTAGGTTCTGTTGGTTACGATCTGCAGATGCGGATCCCTAGGATTAGCCTAGCGGATCCCTCCCTTGAGGGAACCGTGGGATCCGTGACATCGGATCAGCAATACACATTCAGTACATCAAAACTACTTTCTAGATAACATCACATTAGCTTAGCATATGATTTTAGAACCCAACTAAGTCCACTTCAAGGATGAGAAAGGCTTAGACTCACTAAAGACTTACTTAAGATCTTAGTCTCATTTTATCAACACATCTAAACTCACCATATTTCCGCTTCAACTACTCACAAACTATTTCTCACCTCTCAAAACACTTAAAGAAGACAAGCTAAGCAATTTTAGGAAATTGCTTCTAGTCATTTATATCTCAAGGTAAGACAAAAATTAGTTTTTCAATTCTTGTAATTTTTAAGAATTTTTCTTAATATCACCTCAAGCTAAAATCTGATCACTAGGATCATTTATTATGACTTGACACCTTCATAACCCTTAGTGTTATCCTTGGACATCCATTGGTAGTCATCTTATCCCATCCCTCTTCCATAAAAAGCAATCATTTGCTACAACACTTATTACCTCTAATCATTCAAGTACCCTTTCATCCTAAACACTTAGGAAAACTGAAACATTCAAAATGAGATAGGCTTTAGCTCCTAGAAACCTCATTTTAAACCTGTCATAACTGCTGAGAGCCGGATCCCTAGGATTAGCCTAGCCGGATCCCTTCAAGGAGGGAACCGTGGGATCCGGGTGACAGTTTATGTCAAACATAGCTAAAACAATCATTTCAACTCATCTTCCTAACTCAAACACTCCATCTCATCTTAAATGAGTTCCTAGATCAGTGAAACTATGAATCTCAACCTTGTGCATGTTAATCATCACATTTCCAAGAACATTAGTGGATTAAGTCTTAAATGCAATTGCAAAGCTCTTCTCTTTATAACCCATATTGCCAAGAACACTTTAGTCATCAAACACAAACATAATTATCAGCAATTGCAACCATCCTTCTTAGTCATCTCATCATGAGAAAAGCTCCTAGTGCTTACTCATCCACTCAAGAACCACCAAAGAAACTCGCTAGAATCATACACGAAGTTTCCTCAACCGAATCCTCTCCGGTTAAGTCCACCAATGCTAGGATTTCCCCTACACCAAGGAAACCAATCAAACTAATCCCCAAGAAGAGTGTTACCACTAAGATTTCATCACCAAATCCTACTATACCAAACATATCCTCCACAACTCAACCAACATCATTAATTCCTAGAGTCACCTCACAATCATCTCCACACTCTCACAATGTAGAAGATTTACCCTCTTGGCCATCTCATCTTTCACCATTACCAACTAATTCACTTGAAAAAGTTGAGCAACAAAATCAAAGTGTTGAATCAACACTTGCTCCAAAAGCAAACTCTATCATTCCTCCCAATAGTCCATTTTGGATTATGAGAAGTCATCAAAGGCAACCACCCGACCAAATGGAAGTTGATGCTTCTTTACATCTACCCTCAAACATTGTAGAACCACCACTTAATGAGCCTCAATCAAACCCTCCTTCATTTGAAGATCCTCAACCCACTTCACTTGAACTTTCACTTCAAGAAACTCAAAACCATGACAAGGATTGCTATCATTGTAAACATGTTGAAAGGTTGATTCATGAACTACGTGAAGAGCAACGTTTCATGTTTTATCACCTCCTCGAACGTTTCGAAGAGGTTAATAAGCCTAAACTACAATGAGCATCACATTCAAAAGCTCAAACTTAGAACGTTTAGGAAACCTTTCTCATCCTTGATCATCATTTAGTTTAGTTGAACCTTGAATTGGGGTAACTCATTAGCATTAGTAGCACTTGTTTGGCTAGTTCATTCTCTTAGTTTTAGAGATTTGGTCATGTATCTCTTGTTTTATTGAATGAATACTTATATGCTATGATTATTTTTGTTGTGCTTGATATATTGTACATATATCTCATTTTCTCAAAATAGCATTCCTTGACATTTCTTCACTGCTGAAGATACTGTCAACAGATAGCCGGATCCCTTCCAGATAACTAGACGGATCCCTCATTGAAGGGAACCGTGGGATCCGTGGTACAGGAGCACAAATTTATACTAACTTGAGTCTCATTTGCAGGAAATTATGCACTATACTCTTGTTTTTCTAACCTTTGTTTTGTAGTTATTCAAAATACACATGAAGATATTGACACCATAAAGCTAGGGGGAGCTTTGTGTCAAACGACATTGCAAAATCATTTGCAACTTAATCCAATTTTGGATTACACTTCATGACACCCCATTGCAACATTGCAATATTCAATGAGGAGCATGTTCTCGTCACTTAGACGAACCATTTGCAAACTTAATTGCAAACACAATTAGTTTATTTTACGTTATGTCCTTGACGCCCTTACATAAGGATGGACTCGTCAAGGGGGAGTTAAAACGAGTACCATTCCCGTCACTTGCTCTCTTTACATTTTTTACATTTTTTTATAAAAATTGTGTTAGTTTCTTTTAACACTTTTTGTTTTCGACAAAAGGGGAGAAAAAGTAAAAACTACAAATACAAATTTTTACGAATTTTAGATTTTTCCTTAAAATAATTTTATGTTTTGTCATCAACAAAAAGGGGGAGATTGTTAATACAAATAAGCCGTAAAAACGTTTATTTATATTTTACGATCTTCTAATGTTTTGTCGATAACAAATATAAAATCATTTTAACGAAACAAATAGAGTACGTAAATAGTTTGAGTTAATAGTTTTTAACACACTTACGCTCTCACATAAAACACTAAAACAAGTATAAGTGTTTTTATGATTTAGATACATATGTACAACAACTAGTGTTTACATATTGGGTTAAACATATACTTAAACTAAGTATACTAAAATGGGTAAAAACTAAGTATATGCTAAAATGGGTAAATACAAGTATATACTAAATAGGTAAATACTAGCAAATGGTTTTGACCCATAACCCATGGTTTTATATATACCACTTAACCAAGTTCATTGTATCTAGAAAGAAAACCATGGATCAACCCATGACCCATGACCCATAACCAAAAATACCCATGGGCAAAGAGGAGCGGACCACGGATCCCTAGCGTTGTGCTAGCCGGATCCCTTGTGGTAGGGATCCGTGGGATCCGGGGAACAGAAGAGAATTTCCTCTATAAATAGAGAGCCATTTCTTCCTTTCTACACATGGTTTTACACACATACTTCCCCAAAGTATTCTAACCCTCTAACCTCAGATCTAAGTGATCTATGTAGTTTGTCTTTCGTTGTTGTGCGATCTACTAGGTTCCTCTTAAAGGAGAGATCACCACTTCTTGAAGACGTGCAAGCTCAAGTCCATGAGTTGCCATGCTTCGTCATCATCAAGACTACTAAGGTTCTCTTGTTGATAGTTCTTCCTTTCTCCATAGATGTTGGGTTGAAGGCATTAGTGAAGAATGCCGAAAGAGTCAAGATGAAAGCATTAGTGAAAGGTGCTCATCATCCATGTCAAAGCATTAGTGAAGGATGCTAAAGGTGTCAACACGAAGGCATTAGTGAAGGGTGCCAAGCGTTGTGTCAAAGTCATTAGTGAAGGATGCCAAAGAATTAAATCAAGTAGCATTTGGGAAGAATGCCTAGGTCGTATAATCGATGAGGTGCATCGTTATACATATATGTATTTGTTTATCTTCAAGGATGGTGATATCCTTGATGGTGTTGTAACAAGGAGAAGATCTCCTTGAGATTAGGTGTTGTGTCGTGAAGGGTAGTAGTTCCTCCATAGTAATGAAACTAGGTGCTTAGCCTAGTACCTAATAAAGGGTAGGCGATGTTGTGAAGGATTAGTTCTCCTAAGGTGTGAAAGAACTCGGTGGTTAGCCTAGCACCGTATAAAGGGTAGATGACGTTGTGTTAGGTGTGGTTCGCCTTGGTATGAAAGAACTCGGTATTTAGCTTTGTACCGGAAAAAGGTTAAGCGACGTTGTGAAGGCTTCTCCCCCACAAGGAGTTGGTGTAGTGCTTACGAACTCTCGAGTAGGTGACTCGGGGAGTGGAGTAGGGCAAGGAAGGTGTCCTTGTAGCCGAACCACTATAAATAACTTGTGTTGTGGTGATGTGCTTCTTACTCTTTATATTTCATTACACGTTTATATATCCATCTATCAACGTCCAACATAAACAATTAAATAGATTGACATAATTCGATCTAAATATTTAAAAGGAAGTTTTAAATTGGTAAAACTATTCAACCCCCCCCCCCCTTTTAGTTTTCCACAAACCATTTTAAAAAATTAATCGAAATGAATCGGGCGAACAATAACATCATTTTAGTAAAATTAAATAACATTGAAGAGATTAGAGTAATAGTAATGTTGTTTCGTCGCAATAAAAACATTCAAATTACCATATGTAACAAAAGAACTAATACTAATTATTTGACGTTTATAGATTATGATCATATTAATCATATGTGATCCATGGACGTTAGTAAATACTGTGGAAAACTAGAAGGGGGGTTGAATAGTTTTGCCAATTAAAACTTTGTTTTAAACTATTTAGATCGACTTATGTCAATCTATTTGGATGTGTGTGTTGGATGTTGATAAACAAGCATATAAAGGTATGTAATGAAAAGATAAGAGTAAGAAGCACAAAACCACAACGCGAGTATTTATAGTGGTTCGGCTACAAGGACACCTTCCTTGCCCTACTCCACTCCCTGAGTCACCTACTCGAGAGTTCGTAAACACTTCACCAATCTCCTTATGGCGGAGAAGCCTTCACAACGTCGCCTACCCTTTTTTCGGTGCTAGGCTAACCACCGAGTTCTTTCACTCCAAGGTGAACCACACCTACACAACGTCGCCTACCCTTTATAAGGTACTAGGCTAAGCACCTAGTTCCATTGCAATGGAGGAACTACTACCCAACACTACACCAACGACTAATCCCAAAGGAGATCAACTCCTTTACAACATCATCAAGGATATCAATATCCTTGGATCTAGTACTAATCTATCTTGTACATCGAAACACACCATATCGAATGTACATCTAAGGCACCTTTCACTAATGCCTTTAACTAGATCTTCAAGACACCCTTCACTAATGTCTTGTGTCTTGACTTCTAAGCACCCTTCACTAATGCTTCTAGTCTTGACTTCTAAGCACCCACCACAAGTGCTTATGATATGGACGATAGATACCCTTCACTAATATCTTCGTCTTGACTCTTGAGACACCTCTCACAAATGTCTTCAACACTTCTTAGAAAAGAAAAACAATCATCAACAAGAGGACTTCAGTAGTCTTTATGATGAGGAAGCATTGCAACTCATGGACTTGAGCTTGCTCGACTTCAAAGGTGATGATCTTGCCTTTAAGAGGAACCTAGAAGATCACACAAAAACAAAACTACAAACATAGATCTCTTGGATCTGAGGTTAGAGAGTTTTTAACTCTAGGGGAAAGTATGTTAGAAAGGGGTGAGAAACAATGAAGAAATGGCTCACTATTTATAGAGAAAAAATTCTACTGTTCCCCGGATCCCTTCCACAAAGGATCCGTCTAGCGTAAAGCTAGGGATCCGTAGGACGCTCCTCTTTACCCATGGGTATTTTGGTTATGGGTCATGGGTCATGGGTTGATCCATGGGTCTTTAGCTAGATACAATGTATCTCTTGAGTGCAATGCACCTAATCTCATGGGTATGGGTCAAAACCATGGGTTATGGATATTATCCATGTATGATATAAGCATGATGTCATGCAATGGGTTATGGGTCAAGCTCCATGGGTCATGGGCTTTGGGTTGTACCCAACTACATTCAATGTATTTGCCCAATGGGTTATGATACTTAAGTTTCTACCCATTTATATTACCCAATATATTACATACTAGTTATCTGTATATTTTACCCAAATATGTAAACACTAGTTGTTGTACATATGTAATATTAAATCATAAAATCACTTATACTTGTTTTAGTGTTTTATGTGAAAATGTGAATATGTTAGAAACTATTAGTTCAAACCATTTACGTATTTTATTTGTTTCGTTAAAATGATTTTACGTTTGTTATCGACAAAACATTAGAAGATCGTAAAATATAAATAAACGTTTTTACGGCTTATTTGTATTAACAAATACCATATTAGATAAGTAAAAATGCGTTATATGATAAAAGTAGTGCAATAATATAGTTAATACTTGTACATCTTTATGAATGGTTTGTTAAAACCTTCATGTATATTATTCACGGTTCGGTTCGGGTAACCACGGATAACTAAAAGTAAAAACCGAAACCGAACCGTGATAAGCGGATTTTTTCGGTTTCGGGGTTTCTCGGTTTCAGTTTCTTCGATTATCGGTTTTTTGCGGTTTCGGATTGACCGGATCGGCTCGATTCGTCGGTTTCTCGGATTTTTTTGAACACCCCTATCAAGAATACACTATTTGTTTTATGTTAAGTCATGAACTGCTGTCAAAAGATATATGTAAAAGTTTTTTTTTATGTAAAAGGTTATTATTACTCAATCAGTCTCAAAATAATTATTTTTTAACAAAAAATATATAGTTGAAGAAAAATATAAATATATTTTTTTTTTCATATCTTTTGTAGATTGACAGTTTTATCCTAATTAATTATTATTTTTTATTTTTAATAACAATTTCACAAAGGTAATATAGTAAACTTAATCGAACTTCTATATCTATATTTAGTAATCTTAAAATAGAAACGTAATATATTAATTTAAGACGGATGAAGTATTTACTTTTGTTTTAAACGGCTTTGCATTATGAATCTTTTTATAGGACATTTTTTTCCAAGATTATTTTAATTAGCTAGTTATGACAAGCATAGAAAAAACACGTGGAAATTCTTCTACAGTAGGTATTATCCTACGTGACAAATCAAGTATTTGGAAAGAACGAACGAGAACAAAACCCATTATTGAGGAATTTGTTTGTTTATTAAGGTTTAACTTTATAACATGCAATATTATTCATTTTACACGCGTACGAATAATAACAAAGGCTTTAAAGTTTAAATAAATATTCATTTACTTTAAGTTTCTTAGAACTTCTTTTGTTCAAATATTTGAATATTTCTTTATTAAAATTTTGAAATGAGCTAAAGTGAGTACATGATGCAATCATGTGAATATTTTTTTTTTCATAATGGAACTAAAATAATATATGCCCCCTTGAAGATAGAAAAGGTTCCATTTAAAAAATAAATCACTATATATAATTGAAAATTTATAATCACCAAAAGTTCCATTGAATCTTGTAATATAAAAAAGGAGATCTTGTTTATTTCACTATCATATTTCTGTATTCCAAATACTTTCATCATTGTGTTACTTGCTAGTAGGATTATAAGATTGTACGATTATACGATCAAGATAGCGATGTTGAATTTGATAACATAGGTTATTAGTTAGATAATCATATGGCTTCATCATAGGCAATCTTTGATTTAGGTTATGTCATACACTTGTTTGTTGCGAACAAATGTGCTTAACATGCCAAGTAGCGATATTTCATGCAGGTTCATAAGAACGAATTGGGCTTGCAAAATATCTCACCAGCGGAGTTCGTTACCGGAAAAATTAAGTTGTCGTGGAGAAGAGGACTCATTGTACTGAAAAAGCTATTGCCAGTGTTGTACTGACATATTCAATACCGGTCATAGTGGACTAACAGAGTGAGCTGAAAAGGGGCTTTTCCCTCTTTTCAGAGAAACCTAATCAAGAGAGCTAGCTGCGGTCTCACGTAGCTCACCTAAGAAAGGATGGAGGTGTCGAGTGAGGATTGGCTGAGGGGAGGTCATGATGTACGTACCTGGGTACAAATCCATCAGTAAAAAGAGACAAGTGGAAGTTAGTGAAAGAGGAGTAGACATTGCTAAATATTTCGTTAGAAGTTATCTTCGATATAATTTCTGCCGTACACTTGTTGGATATAAAAGACGAATTAGAAATAATTACAAAGCAATAGGCCATTGGCTATTTTGTATGCTTTTGCAAGTTGCTAAATTGGTAGTGACAGGTCCATGCCATATGTCTCACAGTCGAACCCACTAATACGTCCAACCCCTTTCCACTCGCATCATTACTTCCACCGATCCCAATCCCAATAACATATCTTTGCTATCGCTAGTTTGTTTGGCGCGTAGTATTTTACAGCGTTTTGAAGCAACTAGTCAACTACCAACCCAGTGTTTAAAACATAAAACTTGTTGGAGAACTAGCGTGTAGTGCTTTAAATTTTATTTACGAAACATTGAAATATCAATGCCACTATTACTATTTCGTGCTAATGCTTACCAATGCCACAAGAATTTGATTTTATAATTTGGACTAACTTGACACCTTGCTCATGCAAAATGGTGTTCGTCGTCATACTAGAAATAAGAAAAATCATATCCTTGCAAAGTTTTTTGATCGGGAACCAATAAGTTACACGCCTCATAGCTTCGTGAATGCGTTGCCTTAAGAAAAATTTGTGGAAAACGGCGTGAGTTTGTACTTGAGGCTAACTTAACGACTTGTTTAGAATAGTGTTCGTTCATAGCAAAAGAGCATAACAATTTTCACGAAACAAATATTTAAAAGACTAAAATACACGGTTGATCTCTAAACTTGACAATACGCTTCTCGTTGGGACAAAGCTGGCCCTTTTCATCTTCGGGGGTCCCTTTTTCAACTTTCTTACTCGTTACAGGTCATTTGACCATACTGCCGTTATTCAAGGACGTCAGACCTGTTAGATTTGACTTAACTTCAAGGGCACATTTGTCATTTCATCACATGGCCATTAATTACCGTCTCAGCCCACTGGTTAGCTACAGTAAAACCTCACTAATAAAAGGAAAATTTTATCATCACTCATCCTTTATCTTTCCTAACCACTAAAATCTTATCTTCTTCACCGACGGTAAAATCTGAAAAAATGGTGGTGTGTTCATGCAACAGAAGGGCCGTCATTACAACCTGCTGGAACAACACGAACCCAGGCAGGAGGTTCTATGCCTGTCCAAGACAGGTTGGGACACTTTATTTTATTTCATTTTAAAGTTGGCATGCAGTGGTTTACCTTAAAATGTGTTGATTATAGTAATATATCTGTTTTATTATAATTGTGATTTTATACAAGTGGGTTTAGTTGGTATTTATGCTGCAAACAGATGCTCACATTTTGATAATCAATTATAGGCTACAACATGTCCGTTCATTGGGAGGTATGATCCACCCATGCAAAGGAGAGCAAGGGATGTTATCATCTACTTGCAGAGGACTATCTACAGGAATGAGTTCGCATTACAAGAATGCGAAGCCGCCCTCATTTCTGAGACTATGGAGGCGGTGAACGCTGGTGACCGTGCAAACGAGGTAGAGGCTGCTCACCAAGCAGCTTTGGCTGATCTCCTTGTTGAGAAGGAGAAAGTTTGCCGTCTCAGGAACTTTTGTGTCTTGTCTTGGATGGTCATCTTCTTGGTTTTTCTATGGTTCTTCTTCTTCTATACGGTTTAGGTAGGTACTGGTTTTTGTGTTTTGAATCGATGGTAGATGGTCTAGTTGTGTTTAAGAAGTTTTAGTGTACGTTGACTAAGAATAGTCTTTTGGTGTATAATGTTTGGTCCTTTTACAGTGGCAATGTATTTCTTTTATGCTTTGGTCCTTACACTGTGCTGCCTTTACTAATAGGTCCTTTGCCCCAAAAATTTATATATCACTTGCCACAAAAATACTAGTAGAATGATCAAACTCATAACACACATACAACTATCAAAGATGGACGAATGATCTGAGATGGATGAACAGACACCAGTTTCGAGTATCAACATAAACTTGATATAGTTGTGAAAACGTAAAAGCGGGTGAATACGTTTCCATTTCAAACTTAAAACTTTTGTATCAATTATAGTATAAACCATTGCATTTGCTAATCTCGATGCGAGGATGCATTTAACGCATTACGGCATGTAAGGCCAACCCCTTAATATCACATAAGATTCCGCAAGATTAATGGTTCATTATAAATCAAGTTTCACCATTATTAGTCCGGTTGCTTTTTCTTGATCAAGCGTGTCATAATATGTAAAGTGTTAAGTATAGTTTATGACTATATGAAAGACCAAGTATGTATCACAAACATAGACATCAACCACAATGTAATGCAAGAATAAACGTAAAGCGATAAGTAAAAGGATAGACAAACCAACACGAGGATTTATAATGGTTCGGCTACAAGGACACCTTCCTTGCCCTACTCCACTCCCCGAGTCACCTACTCGAGAGTTCGTAATCACTACACCAACTCCTTATGGCGGAGAAGCCTTCACAACGTCGCCTACTCTTTTTCCGGTACTAGGCTAACCACCGGGTTCTTTCACTCCAAGGTGAACCACACCTACACAACGTCGCCTACCCTTTATTAGGTACTAGGCTAAGCACCTAGTTCCATTATGGAGGAACTACTACCCATCACAATACAACACCTAATATCAAGGAGATCTACTCCTTGTTACAACACCATCAAGGATATCACCATCCTTTGACCCAATACTAATCTATCTTGTACATCGAATCACACCATATCGAATGTACACCTTAGGCACTTTTCACTAATGCCTTTGACTCAATCTCTAGGCACCCTTAACTAATTCCTTGTGACTTGACTTTTATGATACCCGTTATGTTTTGTTGCCCAACATAACAAACCTTGTGTTTTATGGCATACACACATAAACCATCTAGTCTAGTCATAGATACAAGAATATGATACTAGACAATATCCAAGACAATGTGTCTAATGGATATGAATCCTAAACTAAACATCATAGACACAAAGCATGATGTAATAAGTCTTCTATGAATGAAGATGACAAGTTTCCCAAGCTTGTTGTATAAGATCTTCATGTGCTTGTATCTTGTGGTTGGTGATTACTTCAGTAGGTAAGGATGCAAGATCTCTAAGCTTGCTATGGAGGATCACTTCAGGAGTATGCTTACAACAAATGAAAGTTAGAAGCATTATGATCATATGAGATGAGGGTGGTTTACATGTTTCCTAATGATCTAACTATCCTAAAAATGGTGGAGAGAAACTATGTGTTGAGGTGTGTGGAACAATGAAGAAATGACTCACTATTTATAGATGAAAACTAGCCATTGTTCCCCGGATCCCACGGATCCCTCCCTTGAGGGATCCGTCCAGTGTATTACTGGGGATCCGTGGGACGCTCCCTTTTACCCATGGGTTTTGGGTCATGGGTTATGGGTTGCTCCATGGGTATTCTATTAGATTCAATGTATCTAATGAGTACAATGAATCTAGTCTTATGGGTATGGGTCAATACCATGGGTTATGGATAATATCCATGGGTTTTGAGTGCCCACCAAGGGTACAATGTATCTAGACATTGGGTATGGGTTATGGACTTTGGATTTTACCTAACTACATTCAATGTATTTGGTCAATGGGTCAAATACTTAAGTTTCTACCCATTTATATTACCCATTATAATACATACTAGTTATGTATATATTTACCCAATATGTAAACACTAGTTGTTGTACATAAACTATTTAACTAATCATGTTTTAATGGTTTGTTGGGGGTTTGATCATAACGCAACATAACAAACATGTACGAACCTGTGTTGCAGCATACAAGGACTTGAGTCGTCGAGAGGTGTTGAGAGTATGTTGAGACAAAATATGATTACAAGTAACTTATACATTTTACGTTATGTATTACAAGTTACATGTTTGTTATCAACAAAACAAATAAGAATGTATAGATTAAATATCGTAATATTTGCACTAACAATCTCCCCCTTTTTGATGATGACAAAATATATGTAAACGTAATAGATAGGTAAAATGTCAAAAGTTACTTGTGTCTGTACTTCCTATACATTACCTTCTCCGTTTACACTCTTCTCCCCCTTTTGTCGAAACAAAAAGGGTGTGTCCTTTCTCCCAAGAATGGCGAGTTTGCATCATCCCTAGTGAAGTTAAAATAAAAACACCTTATTACTCAAATTGACACACCACGCCAATACCTTCAACACGAAACACTAATGATGAAACTAGCAACTCATGATCTTGATCTTGCACGTCTTCAAAAGGTGGTGATCTCGCCTTTAAGAGGAACCTAGAGAATCACACACAAAAAAATAGAAAGATCCTTTGAATTATAACCATTATTGCCAACGGCTCAATGGATCAAATTTTGAGGCTTAACCTACATCAAGGTTAGTGTTAAGAAGAAAAGAAAAGGGAAAAATATATGATAAGAAAGAAATCTCCCTTTTGTTGAAACATAAAGGAATTTTGTAGAATGAATGTGTGCATGCTCCCCCTTGACGGTTGCTCCCCCTTGTTAAAGGCGTCAAGTATTGTAGGAAGGCTAAGACGAAAATATTGCAAAATTTGCAATGTTTTAGCTTTGACGAAAAACTCCCCTTTATTGAGAGCGTCAAGTACTCCTAGTGTGTTTTGAAAATCTACAAAACAAAAAGTTAGTGCAAAATTATATTCGTCCTTGGACGGGTAAGTCATATGATGCACTTTATAAATGCTCGACGGAAGCTCCACCTAGCTCGAGGGCGTCAAAAAGAACCTACAAAAAAAATAATGTAAAAGTTCGTCCATAAATAGACGAGAATCCCATACACATCAAAGTGTATATATATATGAACCTACAAAGAAAGGATTAGTGTCAAAAAGAGAATAATCCTACTACTTGCACCATCATGGTTGGTTTAGAGGTTGTAAGGTTTGTTCAAGGTAAGAAAAATATGCTTAGGGATGAGACGCATTTCATTACGAAATTCACTTGGCTTTTGACAACATAGATGTTTGTGGAGGATGGTTGAGCGACCATGAATTGTAGTGGTAGTGAGACACTTGTAGGATGTGGTTGACATAAGTTGCTTGTGGTTTGAGGTTGTTGTTAATACAAATAAGCCGTAAAAACGTTTATTTATATTTTACGATCTTCTAATGTTTTGTCGATAACAAATGTAAAATCATTTTAACGAAACAAATAAAATACGTAAATGGTTTGAACTAATAGTTTTTAACATATTCACATTTTCACATAAAACACTAAAACAAGTATAAGTGGTTTTATGATTTAGATATATATGTACAAAAACTAGTGTTTACATATTGGGTTAGCATATACTTAAACTAAGTATACTAAAATGGGTAAAAACAAGTATATACTAAGGTAAAAACTAGCAAATGGTATTGATTCATAACCCATGGTTTTATATATACCACTTAACCAAGTTCATTGTATCCTTAAGGTACATTGTATCTAGAAAGAAAACCATGGATCAACCCATAACCCATGACCCATGACCCATACCCAATGTCTAGATACATTGAACCCTTGGTGAGCACTCAAGAGAATGTCTAGATACATTGAACCCTTGGTAAGCACTCAAGAGATACATTGTATCTAGCTAAAGACCCATTACCCATAACCAAAATACCCATGGGTAAAAGGGAGCGTTCCACAGATCCCTGGCTTTGTGCTAGTGGTATGTGCTAAAACACATACCTTTTCATTATCAAAATAGACCCAAAACAACCAAGAAAGAGCCGTTTATTGCTAATATTTGTGGTTTTCTTGAGTTTGTGCTTGTGCAGGTACGGATATGTAAAAACACGCAAAAAGGAACCAAATCAGACGTAAATCCGAGCACGAGAGATTAAGAGAGCTTAAGCCGAGCCGGAAGATCAAAATTGAGCATTTATGAAGATTTTATTCTCCGAGGATGATTTTTGGAAGAAATACTCAAGTTTGAAGAAATGTCAAAACTGGCCCCTCAAGTTTCAGCAATTGGCAAAAATGGCCCCTGAAGATTCAAATGTTGCAAATTCAACCTTGGTTTATTTGAAGATTGACAAATTCAGTCCTTTGAAGATATTTTCAGAATCACACCTTTGGTCCTTGGAGTTTCAGCTTTTACATGTTTGGTCCCTATGGTTACCTTTGGATCATAATATTAGTCCATTATCCAACAAAAACATAAGCCACGGTCCAATATCCATTTACACGGCCCAATCCAAATCCAGTTATCCAACCCATCCACTCTACCCGGCCCCCTTATTAATACCACTCCACCCGAATACCTTTTACCCGTTATTTTTACCCGGTCAATGCACCCTTTTACCCAGTCAACCCATTTGAAAAACAATAAACAATACCAAACGCGCCCTTATCACACCCCTGTCTTCCCCACACCCAAACACCACCATTTACCAATCCCAAACACCCAACCTCGTACTAGAATATCTCTAGAAACCTTATCCACCTATGACTTGTTAGATAAGATGCCTACGTGGCCAATTGAAGCACTCCCATTGGCCGTAACACCTCATCAAAGGAAATGGAGCATTGTGATTGGTAGAGGTGACATGGAATGGATTTGTGTGGCTGCTATTTGCTTCTAGACTCTTCTGAAAGGGATCCCAAGACCTTGTGAAGGCTATATAAAGACCCTCTTGGCTCACATAGAAATCGTGCAATTCCTAGTTTTCATTTTAGCTTATTGTTCTTAATTTTCAGTAGTTTTATAAATGTTTTATTAAGCTTTTATTGTATTTTCAATTCCTTGTAACCCTTTTTCAATATTAATCAAAGTTCCAAGTTTTTAACTTTAATCTTGCATTTCTTGTTTTAAGTAATCAATAAGCTCTTTTGAATAATGGAATAAGCTCATTTCAGCTTGTTATAGCTTTAGTGAGCTTATATTGCACCTTCACTATCTCATTTCACTCAATACTTAACAAAAACTCCAGGTCAACGAAAGTCAACTGTGTGGTACTCTTGGTTCAGAAATGAAAATGGGTTGATTGTGATGATGGATCTGGGTTGATTTGATGTTATATGGGTTAGGTTTAGTGGTTCTATTGCTGGTTTGCAAGCCATTGTGGCTGGACCTCTTGTAAGTAGAAGCTTCATCTTATTTCTAGCTTAAAAAAGTAGCATTTATAATATCTTGTAGATCTGTTATAGTAGTGTTTATTGCTTTCATTTTAGTGCTCTTGATCTGTTTTGTAGTTAGCTAATCTTGTTATCATGTTTAAACTAAAATAAATTGCATAACAGTCAATAAAGGGGTGTTTGGATTGCTTGTTTAAACTGAGTTAGATTGTTAGTCACTAGTTAAAACCTGTTGCAGTAGTCTCTAGTAGTATAGTCATTATCATCATAGTGGTTTACTTGCAATAAATTAGTCTAAAAGTCAAATTTTGTTCTCAACTGTCATTAAGCTTGTAACTGTTGGAATCAGTTGATACAATCTCACATATAGGTTTAGAATTTGATAAACAAGGTCGTTATAATTGCATTTCATCAGTATTCATCACCATCAGTCCAACATTTGATTTTAAATCTCACAAAAGTCAACCTTCATAACTGTTCTTAAAAGTCAAAACCATGTCAAAAATCAGTTTTATGCAGATCTTGCAGACACTGCACAAGGTTCAATACAGCTAGTTAGGGTCTCAAATTTGGTCCATTTACAGTTTGCTGGGTGGTCTTCAAGACCACATATCTGTTTTTCACTTCAGCTTCTTAGGTTAGCTTGTGCAACAGCTCAAAGTAGGGACCTGTATCAGCTTTTGGATAAGAAAATCAGTTAAGCTTAATCCTGAGTAGACTGCTTATTTAAGGTTAGGAGTAGCAGTAGTTAGTTGCTTTAGAGTATTTTTAATATTACCTAGCTTCTGTAATCAGTTGGTACACTATAGTGCTTATTAGCTTATTTTAAGTAGCTTATTTCCATTTCAGTTACACTACAGCTTCAATATCTTACACATAAGCTATAGATTTTATATTTTTTATAGAACTAGATTAATATTTTAGAATTTTCCTGAGTTTTTCATAATTTTTGGTCACTGTTTAGTATTTTTCTTATTTAAAAACAGTTTTTAATCATTTTTAAATAGCTTTTATTGCAAATAATTAATAAAAAGTTCAAAAAAATAATTTTTCAATTTTCCCAGTTTAAGAAAAATATAAAAAGCATAAAAAAGATTTTTCCCTATTTTTCCCCTTTTATTTGGTATTTTTCACAATTTAAATTAGATTAAAATAGTTTTAAATTAGTAGAAAATAGGAAAATAATCAGAAAATTACAAAAATAGTTTTGAAAAGTCTCTTATGGTATTTTAGATTTTATAAAAATAGTTTCATATTTTTCTCCTTAATTTTCATAATTTTTAGTATTTTAATTTAGATTTAATAGTTAAAAATTAGTTTTTAATTTTAATAAAAACCAGAAAAATCCAAAAAAATAGTTTTAATTCTAAATTAGTTTTAGGCATTTTTAGGGTATAATTTAGACGTAGTTGCATTTTAATCATGTTTTGTTAATTACGTTTTAGTTAATTTCGCACTTAGGATTTCCCGTAGAATAGATTCCCTTAATTACTTTCCCTATTCCCGTAGTTTAATAAAATCAAAATCAAACAAATCAAAACATCGAGCATTAAATTCCAAACCAAAAACGACGTTGGCAATTCACGCCTCGTTGGGAAACGATTCGGGTTGTCTAATCCGTTTCAACGATCACACACGGGATTTGATTTATTATTCTTTTTCCTAAAGGAATTTGAATCCATCTTCGTGATTATTTTTGATATCGATATTGAGGTTTTATCCACACACATAACCCCTAAGCCTTCATTATCAGCGAATCAGTGTCTGAACCGTTTTAAGTTTCTTACGGTTAGTCATTCACAAGTGGCTAGCTTGTGTGAGATAACTTGACGTGTTTATTCATTGAAATCAGCTAGCCGGATCCCTTGTGGGAGGGATCCGTGGGATCCGGGGAACAGTAGAGAATTTCCTCTATAAATAGAGAGTCATTTCTTCCTTTCTATTCACCCCTTTACACACATACTTCCCCCAAGTATTCTAACCCTCTAACCTCAGATCCAAGAGATCTATGTAGCTTTTCTCTTTTGTTTTTGTGTGATCTTCTAGGTTCCTCTTAAAGGAAAGATCACCACATCTTGAAGACGTGCAAGCTCAAGTCCATGAGTTGCCATGCTTCGTCATCATCAAGACAACGAAGGTTCTCTTGTTGATAGTTCTTCCTTTCTCCATAGATGTTGGGTTGAAGGCATTAGTGAAGAATGCCGAAAGTGTCAAGATGAAAGCATTAGTGAAAGGTGCTCATCATCCGTGTCAAAGCATTAGTGAAGAATGCTTAAGGTGTCAAGACGAAGGCATTAGTGAAGGGTGCCAAGCGTTTTGTCGAAGGCATTAGTGAAGGATGCCTAGCGTTGTGTCAAAGGCATTAGTGAAGGATGTCGAAGAATCAAATCAAGTAGCATTTGGGAAGAATGTTTAGGTCGTATAATCGATGTTTAGGTCGTATAACCTATGTGTTACTTGTGAGCTAGATCTCATTTAATTGCTTATGTGCTATTTCTACATGCTCTTAGTATGTTTTACTTGTATACATGTATGCTTACTGTAGAGATCATTAGCCTCTAAGTTCGATACTTAGAACAAACGCTCACTGTTAAGTAAAATTGTCCCAGATGCCGGATCCCTAGTTTGTAACTAGCCGGATCCCTCAAGTGAAGGATCCGTGGGATCCGAGCAAATAGAAGTGGAGTCTCAATCCTTTATACCTCAAACCATGTTCCTAGACTACTTCACACTAGCTGAACTTAATACCTTAGGAACTCTTAAGTCCTTCTCAAGCTTAGTAAGCTTCATACTCACTCATAGCTCATTAAGGATCTCACTCAAAGTGCTTTTCGATCTATCGTTTCACCTAAACTCATTACTCTTCCGCTCTCTAGATCACTCATTATTTCTCACATGATCCCTCACATCTAGACTTAGAAATCTTTCAATTATGGCAAAATTGATCATAATCATCCTTACCTCAAAATTGGTCGAAATGGATCAAATTCTAGTTCTTCCACCTTAGAACCTTTAGGATCTTCTCCAAGACATTATCCTAAGTCACTATCTGATCACTAGGATCATTTAGCTCCATTTGACACTCTCAAAATTTTAGTGTCATATTTGTTCATTCATTGGTACTCACGAAAGTTCTAATTTCTTCCATATAAGGCAATCATTAGCTACATCACTCATTGCCCTTGAACATTTAAGTACCCTTCCATTTAAAGACACTTAGGAGAACTAAAAAAAAAAAAAAAAAAAAAAAAGGTATAGGCTTTAGACCTTTCAAACATCACTTCTATCCTTTCCTAGCTGCTGAGAGCCGGATCCCCCATTGGTGGGAACCGTAGGATCCGGGTGACAGATTTATGTCAACTCTTGCTAGAACAATCATTTCAAGCTCATCTTGCTAACTTGAACACTCCACCTCATCCTAATTAAATCCCTAGATCAGTAAAACTCTGAAGTTGACTCTTGTGCATGCTAGTCATCACATTCCAAAGGATATTAGAGACTTAAGTCTTGAATGCACTTGCTAAATCCTTCCCTTTATAAGTCATCTTGCTAGAATCCCTTAGTCATCGAACACAACATAATTCTTAGCATTTAGAAACCTTTTCCTTAGTCATTTCATCATGAGGAAAGCTCCTAGTGCTAACTCATCCAACCAAGAACCACCCAAGAAACTTGCTCGTGTTGTACACGAAATTTCCTCAACCGAATCATCATCCGTAAGAGATAATAAGTGCTAGAATCTCACCTCAACAAACCCAATCAACAATTGCCAAGAGAACCGCAATAATTAGCATTAAACCTTTTAGGTTAGAAAAGGGATCATCGATCTATAAACCAAACGTACCTAGTTCTAGCAAAACGTCTAAACCTTCATTCCTAGAGCATGGACTACACTCCTTCACCGAGCCTCTCTCTCACCCAAATCTCTATTCATTAGAGCATTCACCACCGAGAACTTCCCAATCACCAACTAGTCCATCGTTGGAAACAAGGAACCACCAAGGATGGTGGGTATGAGCTTTGACTAATCAACATGACAACAAAGATTAGTGCAATTAAAAAAATAAAAAGAAAAAAAATGTTGTTATCAACTTCAACATCCAAACATATAGTTTTGAAAAACATGGTGTTTGCTTTTATGAAAAACCTTCTTTGTAGTATTTCAATTCACACATGAAGACTTTGACATCCTAAAGCTAGGGGGAGCTTTATGTCAAAGCAATACATTGCAAATTACTTGCAATCCTAGATTTATTTTTCATGACTTCCCATTGCAAAGTTGCAATCATCTAGGGGGAGCACACTCGTCTCTTAGACGAAATTCTTTGCAAACTTAGTTGCAAATGATCTAGATTAGAATTACTTTCTTGACGCCCTTACATAGGGATGGACTCGTCAAGGGGGAGTAAAGACGAGATCTATTCCCGTTACTTGCTCTTTAATTTTTTTTCTTTTTTTCTTTCACATGTTTTTTCCTAAAAACAATGTGTTGCTTTTCTTCAAACACTTTTTGTTTCGACAAAAAGGGGGAGAAGAAAGTAAAAACTACAAATTCAAACGTTTACGAATTTTAGCTTTTCCTTAAAATAATTTTATGTTTTGTCATCAACAAAAGGGGGAGATTGTTAATACAAATAAGCCGTAAAAACGTTTATTTATATTTTACGATCTTCTAATGTTTTGTCGATAACAAACGTAAAATCATATTAACGAAACAAATAAAATACGTAAATGGTTTGAACTAATAGTTTTTAACATATTCACATTTTCACATAAAACACTAAAACAAGTATAAGTGGTTTTATGATTTAGATATATATGTACAACAACTAGTGTTTACATATTGGGTTAGCATATACTTAAACTAAGTATACTAAAATGGGTAAAAACAAGTATATACTAAGGTAAAAACTAGCAAATGGTATTGACTCATAACCCATGGTTTTATATATACCACTTAACCAAGTTCATTGTATCCTTAAGGTACATTGTATCTAGAAAGAAAACCATGGATCAACCCATAACCCATGACCCATGACCCATACCCAATGTCTAGATACATTGAACCCTTGGTGAGCACTCAAGAGAATTTCTAGATACATTGAACCCTTGGTAAGCACTCAAGAGATACATTGTATCTAGCTAAAGACCCATGACCCATAACCAAAATACCCATTGGTAAAAGGGAGCGTTCCACGGATCCCTGGCTTTGTGCTAGCCGGATCCCTTGTGGGAGGGATCCGTGGGATCCGGGGAACAGTAGAGAATTTCCTCTATAAATAGAGAGTCATTTCTTCCTTTCTATTCACCCCTTTACACACATACTTCCCCCAAGTATTCTAACCCTCTAACCTCAGATCCAAGAGATCTATGTAGCTTTTCTCTTTTGTTTTGTGTGATCTTCTAGGTTCCTCTTAAAGGAAAGATCACCACATCTTGAAGACGTGCAAGCTCAAGTCCATGAGTTGCCATGCTTCGTCATCATCAAGACAACGAAGGTTCTCTTGTTGATAGTTCTTCCTTTCTCCATAGATGTTGGGTTGAAGGCATTAGTGAAGAATGCCGAAAGTGTCAAGATGAAAGCATTAGTGAAAGGTGCTCATCATCCGTGTCAAAGCATTAGTGAAGAATGCTTAAGGTGTCAAGACGAAGGCATTAGTGAAGGGTGCCAAGCGTTGTGTCGAAGGCATTAGTGAAGGATGCCTAGCGTTGTGTCAAAGGCATTAGTGAAGGATGCCGAAGAATCAAATCAAGTAGCATTTGGGAAGAATGTTTAGGTCGTATAATCGATGAGGTGCATCGTTATACATATAAGTATTTATTTATCTACAAGGATGGTGATATCCTTGATGGTGTTGTAACAAGGAGTAGATCTCCTTGAGATTAGGTGTTGTGTCGTGAAGGTGTAGTTCACCTAAGGTGTGAAAGAACTAAGGTGCTTAGCCTAGTACCTAATAAAGGGTAGGCGACGTTGTGATAGGATTAGTTCTCCTAAGGTGTGAAAGAACTCGGTGGTTAGCCTAGCACCGTATAAAGGGTAGGCGACGTTGTGTTAGGTGTGGTTCGCCTTGGTGTGAAAGAACTCGGTATTTAGCTTTGTACCGGAAAAAGGTTAAGCGACGTTGTGAAGGCTTCTCCGCCATAAGGAGTTGGTGTAGTGCTTACGAACTCTCGAGTAGGTGACTCGGGGAGTGGAGTAGGGCAAGGAAGGTGTCCTTGTAGCCGAACCACTATAAATACTTGTGTCGTGGTGATGTGCTTCTTACTCTTTATCTTTCATTACACGTTTATATATCTATCTATCAACGTCCAACATAAACAACCAAATAGATTGACATAAGTCGATCTAAACAAGTAAAAGGAAGTTTTAAATTGGTAAAACTATTCAAACCCCCCTTCGATTTTTCCACAGTTGTGGTTGACACAAGTAGGATGTGGTAGAACATGAGACATACTTTAACACGTAGTTCATGAACTATACCTTGGACACGGTGATAATGATAGAAATCATCATTATGACTTAGAGGTATGAAAGTTGTGGTAGAGGTGATGAAAGGTATCAAGGTGAATCTTTGACTTGGTTGATGACTCACTATAGGTGGTAGACATAATGACTTTGTGAGTAGTAATAAAAGTGGAGTAAGATGGTTAGGATGATGCAAGATTAGGAATAAAAGAAAATGTGCGAATGAGCACAACTTGACTTGATGATGAAATCGACCATTGTCATCCTACAAGAATCCAAAAGAGTTAGTACAAAAGGAAAACATTTATACAAATGAATAAATTGTTCACATAAAATCATGAAACGAAAAGAACATGTAAAGGATCATATAAATGTAACTCATTTGTAAACATATAAGAAAATGATAATCCTAAGTGTTGAAAAAAGGCTTGTGTGGAAAAAAGAAAATTTGAAATGATTATCTAAAGAGATAATGTACCTACTGTTCCACGGTTCCTTCACTAGAGGGATCCGACTAGCTTAAGTCTAGGGATCCGGCTAACAGATGAGGTGAAAAAGAGGTGATTGGGTTCTATCAAGGTCTAGCACCTACATATCCTAAGTTACTCAGTCTATTAAGTGTCTTACATGAAGATGGACTTAAATGATCAAGAGAAAATGATTGATGGTAGCTAATGATTGCCTTTTATGGAAAGAGATGGGGCTTTATGAGCACCAGTGGATGATCAAAGATGACACTAAGAAATTTGAGAGTGTCAAGTGGTGTTAAATGATCCTAGAGATCAGATGATGACTTAAGAGAGATTTGGAAAATTCCTTAAAAATCATAAGAAATTAAAAGCTAGTTTTTGGCCTATTTTGAGGTAAGGATGAGTAAAATCAATTTGCTAAAATTGAGAGAAATATCAAACTAGGCGTTTTGAGATGAGAGGAACAATGTGTAAACATTGGAGTGGAAAGATGGTGAGTTTTGAACTAATAATAAATCAAAAAATACTTCGAATGTGATCTTAAGTCATCCATGAGTGAATGTGAGATCAACTGAGCCTAAGAAAAGTTTAAGTGATTCTAATGTAGCATGTTTAACTAGTCCAATAAGGTCTAGAATGTTGGATTGATGCAAGGAGGCTACAAAGGAACTTCTGTCCACCCGGATCCCACGGATCCTTCACTTGAGGGATCCGTCTAGTTACATCTAAGGGATCCGGCGTCTAAGACAGATTTTCTTAACAAAATAGTTGCAGAATTTTGCTCTATGTTTCGAATTATGAAACAATTTGTTTCTACAGCAAGCATACATGTATACACGTTAAGTAAAGCAAGGAGAACATGTAGAGATCACATATAGGCAATCAAATGAGATCGAGCTCACAAATAACACAAAGGTTTAGCAAAATTAAAGCACTATTCAAGAAGCCCAAAACAGATTTACGGTCTAGATTAGTAAATCATTTACACTAACAATGAAATGCAAGGTATGTATCTAGAAAGAAAAGAGCACATAATGGTGTTCAAGACAAAAGAGTTGTGAGGTGCTAGTTTAGGACAATCTAGTCATTACGGATGGTGATTAGCATACAATGAGCTTTGTCCATGAAGTCATGTAGCTCTTCTCGATCAAAGCAAGATAATCGGTTGATGAGGCAAGTGGTTGTGATTAACTAAAAAATTAATTTTACAACTTGTTTGATTAGTAATCCTAAGACAATGCAAAGTATTTCCATTGTAAACTTACTTTAGGAAAACATAAGAGTATAAATTTCTCAAGTGAGAGAATGAATATGAGACTATTACTAGCGGTGCTCAATTACGGCTAAACACGACCATTTTTACGGGCGATTCCACATACCCAACTTCTCTCAAGGAAGCAATTCAACCGTTAGGTCAAATTGAGTTTCTAGTGCAATAAGTTCTCCAGTATTCATTCTCAAGTTAGGAAAATTTATATTCCTACAATGGCCTATCGAAGAGTAACAATGATGATACTTTGCTTCGTTTATATTAATATTCTACTTGAAACAACTAAGGTGGCGAAGGTGTCAAAAAATTAAAAGTTGTCCATATGGTGAACAAAAATATGGTTGGATGAGCTAGTTCAACATATGTTGTTGGAAAGCTCGAGTTTGGACTTTCGGATATGAACAATTATATTTGCGTTGCAAAATAATTTACTTGAGTATATCGGATGAAATAATCAAGTTGTCAATCCTACTATAAAGCTTGGAGAGCGATCATGAAAAGGAAAACGGGAGAGTACATCATCAACACAAGTGTAGGTTATGATCCGATGTACATTTTTGTTTTTTTTTTAGAAAACGATACAAGAAAATATTAAATCAAGAAATCATATAGGCACATAAAACATTTATGTTGCACACATGACAAACTCAATCAAAAAGCCATTTTAGTGTGTTATATGTTTTAAACATTTTTCAACTTATAAAACTAACATTTTCGACACAACTAGATGTTATCCCAAACACTACTTCAAGTAGCACATTGATTAGTAGAAAATTACTAAATCGACAACCAAGAGAATGAATAGCAAGGTAAGGAAACCACATATGTTAATCAATCAAACAAGCACAAAAGCTATTTGAGATCAGCAAATAATCAAGTAATGCAAGGGAAACAATTTATCATTTAGCATAGCATACGAAAGTTCTTTTCATCGCTTTGTGTTAAACATGTATACCAAGCTTGATTAGTTTCCTTTATAAATATGATCAAAACCTTAATTTCAAAAGAGGACACATTGTTATTCAAAGATGAAAACATCCGTCTCCAATTAGATCAAAAGTTTGTGCAAAAGTTATGACCGAAAAATGACTTTCTATTATAAATCAATTATTCTGTAAATTTTTGTTTTGAATCAGTTTTTTAAATCATTTTTAAATGAAAGTAGACTCAATTACCTTTAAAACGATAGGTGGCACGACTTCTAACGACTTACGGTTAATTAGTTATGAATTTTTAAAATTCAGAAAAACTGTCTTCTGTACCACGGATCCCACGGATCCCTTACTTGAGGGATCCGTACAGTGTAACCTGAGGGATCCGCGGATCTGACACAGAATTACAAAAATGTACGTTTTGACCCGACGAAAAGGTTTAACCTTTGTAGACTTTTTAGTGAAGTTATATTAACCATTTTTACCTTTATTCAAGCTTGATTAACAGGATATCTAACAACAAAACTTCAAAGAAAAAAAATCAACAAAACACTTTACATATTATGCTTGACTTCACCAAAAATTTGATACGAGCACCTTACTCGTTTTGAAAACCATTTGTTTTAAAAACTAGAGCCAACCCGCTCTGATACCAATTGTGAAAACGTAGAGGGGGGGGGGGGTGAATACGTTTCCGTTTCAAACTTAAAACTTTTGTATCAATTATAGTATAAACCATTGCATTTGCTAATCTCGACGCGAGGATGCATTTAACGTATTACGGTATGTAAGGCCAACCCCTTAATATCACATAAGATTCCGCAAGATTAATGGTTCATTATAAATCAAGTTTCACCATTATTAGTCCGGTTGCTTTTTCTTGATCAAGCGTGTCATATATGTAAAGTGTTAAATATAGTTTATAACTATATGAAAGACCAAGTATGTATCACAAACATAGACATCAACCACAATGTAATGCAAGAATAAACGTAAAGCGATAAGTAAAAGGATAGACAAACCAACACGAGGATTTATAGTGGTTTGGCTACAAGGACACCTTCCTTGGCCTACTCCACTCCCCGAGTCACCTACTCAAGAGTTCGTAATCACTACACCAACTCCTTATGGCAGAGAAGCCTTCACAACGTCGCCTACTCTTTTTCCGGTACTAGGCTAACCACCGGGTTCTTTCACTCCAAGGTGAACCACACCTACACAACGTCGCCTACCCTTTATTAGGTACTAGGCTAAGCACCTAGTTCCATTATGGAGGAACTACTACCCATCACAGCACAACACCTAATATCAAGGAGATCTACTCCTTATTACAACACCATCAATGATATCACCATCCTTCGACCCAATACTAATCTATCTTGTAAATCAAATCACACCATATCGAATGTACACCTTAGGCACCTTTCACTAATGCCTTTTACTCGATCTCTAGGCACCCTTCACTAATGCCTTGTGACTTGAATTCTATGATACCCGTTATGTTTTGTGGCCCAACATAACAAACCTTGTGTTTTATGGCACACACACATAAACCATCTAGTCTAGTCATAGATACAAGAATATGATACTAGGCAATATCCAAGACAATGTGTCTAATGGATATGAATCCTAAACTAAACATCAAAGACACAAAGCATGATGTAATAAGTCTTCTTTGAATGAAGATGACAAGTTTCCCAAGCTTGTTGTATAAGATCTTCATGTGCTTGTATCTTGTGATTGGTGATCACTTCAGTAGGTAAGGATGCAAGATCTCTAAGCTTGCTATGGAGGATCACTTCGGGAGTATGCTTACAACAAATGAAAGTTAGAAGCATTATGATCATATGAGAAGAGGGTGGTTTACATGTTTCCTAATGATCTAACTATCCTAGAAATGGTGGAGAGAAACTATGTGTTGAGGTGTGTGGAACAATGAAGAAATGGCTCACTATTTATAGAAGAAAACTAGCCACTGTTCCCCGGATCCCACGGATCCCTCCCTTGAGGGATCCGTCCAGTGTATTACTGGGGATCCGTGGGACGCTCCCTTTTACCCATGGGTTTTGGGACATGGGTCATGGGTTATGGGTTCGTCCATGGGTATTCTATTAGATTCAATGTATGGGTCAATACCATGGGTTATGGATAATATCCATGGGTTTTGAGTGCCCACCAAGGGTACAATGTATCTAGACATTGGGTATGGGTCATGGACTTTGGGTTTTACCCAACTGCATTCAATGTATTTGGTCAATGGGTCAAATACTTAAGTTTCTACCCATTTATATTACCCATTATAATACATACTAGTTATGTATATATTTACCCAATATGTAAACACTAGTTGTTGTACATAAACTATTTAACTAATCATGTTTTAATGGTTTGTTGGGGGTTTGATCATAACGCAACATAACAAACATGTACGAACCTGTGTTGCAGCATACAAAGACTTGAGTCGTCGAGAGGTGTTGAGAGTATGTTGAGACAAAATATAATTACAAGTAACTTATACATTTTACGTTATGTATTACAAGTTACATGTTTGTTATCAACAAAACAAATAAGAATGTATAGATTAAATATCGTAATATTTGCACTAACAATGGTGTTGTTCATCCATCTTTGATCCTTCATTTAAGTTTGTGATAATAGAATAACAGTAACCAAACTCAAAACACAGATCCAAGTTGAACAGATCCAAGATTCATAGACATATGAAGTCTCAAAGATTGATGTACAGGCACCACTTTTGAGTATGAACATAAACTTGATAGGATGTTGTTCATCCATCTTTGATCCTTCATTCCTGTTTCTGGCAATAGAATTACAGTGTCCAACTCAAAACACAGATCCAATATTCATAGACGTATGAAAAGGTTGCAAAAAACGTGAATCGATAGTCGGGCTGTCGAACCCCCTGTAGCTTGTAATCGGTCAAGGCGGGATTAATCGGTAATTAATCGAATTAGCATTTTTGGCAATTTTTGAGTATTTCCGGCGAGACTTTGGTATTCTAGACAAGACTTTCCTTGAAAATCATCTTGTAACAGATAAAAACATCAAATATAATTGATTAAAACTTGTTCAAAACAAGTTTTGGGTATTTTCGACAAGACTTTCAAGTTTCCAGAAAGTTTGACCACCGTTAACAGTCGTTGACCGTTGTTGACCGTTGTTGACCGATTTGTTTGACCCAGTTACACAAATCGGCAAGGTTGGTGGCCCAGTAGCACCTAATCGGTGATTAATCGGCCTTGTAGGCCTTGTTTTGCAACGCTACTATGAAGTCTCAAGGATGGGTGAACTGACACCATTTCTGAGTATCAACATAAACTTGATATGGTGTTGTTCGTCCATCTTTGATCCTTCATTCAAGTTTGTGATAATAGAATAACAGTAACCAACTCAAGGATGGGTGAAGAGTAAATGACTTTGAAAAAGTCAACAGTTACTATGCATCTGAACTAGTAACAATACGTAGAAATACATGGTAAATTGGCAAATCAATACAATAAAAACACAATTTAACCCATAGACTAACATGTCATGATTTCATACATAACCCAAATGGATATATTGCCAAATGCATAAAATTTTGTAGTCTACAAAGTTCATAAACATTCACTGTTGACAAAGACAAAGGATTTTAGTCTACAAAGTTCAGAAACACAAGTTCAGAAACACCACCATTTTTTCAGATTTTACCGTCGGTGAAGAAGATAAGATTTTAGTGGTTAGGAAAGAAAAAGGATGAGTGATGATAAAATTTTCTTTTTATTAGTGAGGTAATTAATGGCCATGTGGTGAAATGACAAATGTGCCCTTGAAGTTAAGCCAAATCTAACAGGTCTGACGTCCTTGACTAACGGCAGTATGGTCAAAGGACCTGTAACGAGTAAGAAAGTTGAAAAAGGGACCTCCGACGATGAAAAGGGCCAGCTTTGTCCCAACGAGAAGCGTATTGCCAAGTTTAGGGACCAACCGTGTATTTTAGTCTATTTAAAATATTATAATCAATCCAATTTTAGGTGTTTATCAATTTAGGTGCCGGGTCCTTAGCAAAGTATCAAAACTTTGCAAAGTCTAAAAAGTATTTTGATGCTAACACGTGTCCCTCCTCCTTTTTCCTCCAAGGGTAGTTATGTAATTTGAGTATCCACGTGACCACGTCTTATCTTATCTGGGTTTTACTCTTCTTTTTGTAAGATCTTAACCATTTCTCGGCAACCTCAATTCTCAAATCCGTACTGATTTACGACCTTTACTTTGTCTGTGCAGTTTCTGACCTAATTTATTGCGATAAACTTCCGGCGATGTTAACTTGTCCGTACAAACCTAATATATTTTAGCTCCGATGAAGTTCCGACGATAAAATATGGCGATCGGTTATTGTAACGCCGAGTTAAAGAGCTATGAAGAACAATACTGGATATGACGGTAACCACCTTCCGTTGTAGAGGATGATGAGATGCCCATAAGAACACATTTTTCGGTGGTTTTGTATGGTCGAAAAATGTGAAGAAGAGAACGTGAGGTGATGAACAAAAAGGAAAATGAGAGTTGAAGCATTGGGAGTGGGTAAGAAAAAGTCAAAATGTTGTGCATATCAATTTTTTTAATTTTTATAGTATTTAATTTTTTAATATTTGTGTGGTTCTAATTTGATAATAGAGAAAAGAATATTCTACGTAACATGTTTTAGAAAGCAGTTGTATTTTTTTTAGAGGAAATATTAATGTTCATCAATTTTGTAACAAAAAAGTATCGTTCATCAATAAAATGGGTTGTTCATCGATAAAAATAGTTTTTCATTTGTTCATCAATAAAAGTATTGTTCATCAATAAAAAATTTGTTTATCAGTTGTCTAAAAGAAATCACAATATTCATCTGTTAAAGTCACAGTGTTCATCAGTTCATCAATTAGTTTTTTTTATGTTACATTATAATGTTCATCAGTTACATCATTTGTTCATAGGTTTTTTTGGTTCATCAGTTCATTAGTTAGTTTTGGTCATCTGTTAATTTTGTTCATCAGTTATTTTTGATAATGTTCATCAGTTCAAGTTACTATTGTTTATCAGTTCATCAATTTTCTAATAAAAATACAATGTTTATCAGTTCATCAGTTATTTTTGATATTGTTCATCAGTTATTTTTGATAAAGTTCATTAGTTATTTTTTATGATGTTCAACAGTTTTCAAAAAAATAACGTTTATCAGTTATTTTTGATATTGTTCATCAATTATTTTTGATAACGTTCATCAGATATTTTTTATAACGTTCATCAGTTTTTGAAAAAAAATAGCGTTTATCAGTTATTTTTGATATTGTTCACCAGTTATTTTTTATAACGTTCATCAATTATATTTGATAACGTTCATCAGTTATTTTTTAAAACGTTCATCAGTTTTCGAAAAAAAATAGCGTTTATCAGTTATTTTTTATATTGTTCACCAGTTATTTTTTATAACGTTCATAAATTATATTTGATAACGTTCATCAGTTATTTTTGATAACGTTCATCAATTATTTTTGATAACGTGCATCAGTTATTGTTCATCTTTAACGTGTAATATCTCACTCATATCATATCGGATTTGAGTGATTCAAATTTTTGGGTAAAGAATGGTCAAAAGCCTACAATTTTCATGATTTAAGTTTTGTAAAATTCGGCTTTTAAACTAGTCAAAATTAGAGCCGAAAATGCCGAAAATGCCGAAAATTTCAAGAAAATCAACACCCACTTAAAAGTTGGAATAAAAAGTTGAAAATCATATATCATAATGCATACCAAATTAAAGAGAATTAAATTTAAAAAAATATGGTGAAATCGATTTTTCATAAAAATTCATCATTTAAAAATTATTTACGTTTGACGTTTTGGAGTGGAATAAAAAAATGAGTTAAAAGTACTAAAATGCCCCATAACCAAATTTAATAAAAAAAAAATAATAAATAAATAAATAAAAAATTGAATAAGGGACACATGACACTCAAATATAGGTTTTCTACACTTTTTAATTTTTTTTTTCACTTTGCAAAGAATGTCAACTCTATCAATTTATCATATACGTACATAACCTACATTTCATTTGCATGAGATATTTCCCCCAAAATTAAAATATTAAATTACTACGAGCAATTTTAAACATGGGCCTAGCATGGACACCCCAAAGTTGAAAAGGTAACGTTGTTTGGGCTTCAAAACAATCTTAAGACTTACTAGGCTTGTAGTTTCTTATATATCTTTGATTGATGTTATCAACAAGCCGATGTTAATCTATATCTTTATGTTAAACAAATAAACATGGGTTGCCACCATTGTCTTTTTTTTTAATTTATCTCAAGATATACAGTGTAGAAAGATATACTTTTAAAATGTAATAATCTCTTAGCTATAAATATATTAAATACAAATAAAAAAAGTGTCGGAGTAATAGAAAGTTAAAAACAAAGATAAAAGAGATAAATACCAATAATAACTTGATAATTACTCCCTACTTTAGTTTCTAGTAAGTACGAGTATTGTACAACATGCTTGAAATGACATAACTATAACATAATATGATAAATCAACTGTTTTGATTAAAATATACAATCGTCAAGTTTAATAAAAATAGGTTAACTATAAATCTCAACCACTTAAACTCCTCTGAAGATCACGGGTGGTGTTCATATTATAAACAAGCCAATGTTAATCCATATCTCTAAATTAATCAAATCAATATTGTTGAAGTTATTAACTCAACCTTGAATAAATATGTATAGGGACTAATGTTGACACTTCTGGTTTTACAGTTATAGCTTAAGGATAGGTTTTGGCTCAAGTTGACAAGAGGTTGAAACTCTGAGGACTGAAGTTGACAAGTAGCTGGAAGTTCTATCTGGAGGCTATATAAGCTCATAAACGGTTTAGGGTTTCATTATTCTTCCTCTACACATATATCATTCACAGAGATAAAAGTTGTTGATTATCAACCAAGATAGATAGTTCTGATCATTGTGTTTCTTGATCATTCTTGTTATATTTCATTGAGAGTTGAGAGTTTGTATTGATACTATTGGCAAGATTAGTCAATAGATCTGCACCTGAGTAGCAGTGGCAGATTTGTGGGTATTGTTGAATATTGGGTTGTTGTACTGATTAAGATCAGTGTCTTTCTGATCTTGTGATTGATTTGGTTGATAATAAAAGTTACTTGAATTGAGATTCAAGTTTATGTTCACAGTTTTGTTATAAAATTTTACATGGTATCAGAGCCAGGTTGCTAGCCTTGCTCTGATAAAATTGATTTCGGGAAAATTAGGGTTTCAAAAATTTGGGGGTTTTTCAAATTAGTTTGATTAAACCTAATTAACTGTGGTTAATTAGTGTCTTTTGGCTCTAATTGATCAATTCTAAAAGTTTTTTACAAAACGCCTAATTTTTGAAAAAATTAGGGTTTGGGTGTTTTTGAGGGTTGATCTCTCGCTTCGATTGGTGGTTGGTTCTTGGTGTTCGTGATCTTTTCTGGTTGATTCTTGGTGGTTCTGGGTTGATTGAGATCGTGTGGTTTGTGATTCTTGTCTCAAGAGTCATAATCAGGGTTCTTGTTCCGCTGCTTTCTGGATTTGCGTGCACTGTAACACCTCTCGCACTCCTTTATTTCTTTGTTCTTATTTCTTGTTTAGATTGACGGGGAGTAGGAGTTGAGATTGTTGGAGGTGATTGTGATTGTTGTTGGAGTGTGGCTTGTCTGTTTAGTTGGTTCTTGACTTAGTGTGATCTGCCCTTGACCTACCACTTTGAGTGGCAAGGAAGCCTGGGAACTACCTTCTTGTTTTTTGTGTGATTGTTGTTTTCTTATTTGTCAGTATGTCTGTTCATGGTTATACTGATGATGAATATGAGGCTGATGAGCCTGTTACTTTGATTAGCAAATTGGATCTTAGTAATCCCTTGCATTTGCATCCTAATGACTCTGCTACTTTAACTGTTGTGTCTATCAAATTAAAAGGGAATGAAAATTATAATGTGTGGTCTTGTGCTATGTTGCTAGCATTAGAAGGGAAGAATAAAATTGGTTTTGTTGATGGGTCTTGTAGAAGATCTAATGTTGATGAGGTTCTAGGTAGACAATGGGATAGAGTTAATGCTGTTGTTTTGGGATGGATTTTAAATTCTATATCTGAAGAATTGTTTTGGGACAAATTTTTCAAAAAAGCTTCGATGTGTGGAATGAATTGAAAGAAATGTTTGATAGAGTTGATGGTTCTGTTACTTTTAACTTGCACCATAAGATCAGCTCTTTGTCTCAAAATGGTAGTACTATTGTTGAATATTTTAATAAGTTGTCTACTCTGTGGAAACAGTTTGATGCCTTGGTTAAGTTGCCTAGATGTACCTGTCATGCTGCTGATGAGTTTAAAAAACATAATCAATTGATGAAATTAATGCAGTTTTTAATGGGATTAGATGAGTCTTATATGCAAATAAGGAGTAATATTTTGTCTAGAGACCCTCTCCCTGATGTTAAAGGGGCTTTTGCTGTAATTTCTAGTGAGGAATCTCACAGGTCTGTGGTTGCTGGTTCAGATGGTGGGACTTCTCAAAAGTCTCATTCATCTGTATTCAACTCCAGTGTACCAAATAGAGGGAACACACAGAGGTCTTTTACTTCTGGAAGTTCTTTTAGACCTAACAATGGTCCTAGAAATAATGATGTTAAAAGGACTGCTGGTGGTCCTGTTTTAGTTTGTGAACATTGTGGCTTTAATGGTCACACTGTGGATAGGTGCTTTAAGATCATTGGGTACCCTGCTGATTTTGGGAAAAATAGAAAGAATAATAATAATCAGGGTGCTCAGAATTTTAATAAGAGATTTGTTAACAATAATAATTCTGTTGGCTCTAGTTCTATCTCTGCCTTTTCTGATGAACAGATATCTAAACTCATTTCTTTGATTAAGGAGAACTCAGTTAGTAATAATGGAAATGGAAAGACTGTGCATGCCAATATGGCAGGTATTGTCTTCAATAAAAGCAAATTTTTTAATCTAAACTTTAAAAGATTCTTCTGTCATAATAGTAAAATGAGGTCTGCATTGGTTGCAGCAGGTATTATTGTAGATTCTGGTGCAAATCAACATCTTACATATACTGATAAATATTTAGTGAATGTCATTGATATTTCTAAGCTTGGTATTAAGGTGTCTCATCCCAATGGGACTGAAGCTTTGATTACCAAGGTTGGAAATATGGTTCTCACTAAACATTTAACATTATATGATGTGTTGGTTGTTCCTGAATACTGTGTTAGTTTAATGTCTGTTCATAAGGTGGCTAGAGATAGTAAGTTTGTTATTGCTTTTGATGAGACCAAGTGTTATGTTTTACCTCAGGATTTGAGGGGAATGAATGTTCTGGGGATTGGTAGACAGATGGATGGTTTGTATTACTTTGATGGAGATCAAGGTATTGACCTAGGGGTTAGAGGTTTTAAGTCTGCTTGTGATTTGACCAAGAAAACTTGGCATTGCAGACTTGGTCATCCCTCTGATCAAGTTTTAGCAGTGTTGAAGGGTGAAATCAGTTTTCAAAATAAAGATGAAGTTGAGCCTTGTGACATTTGTCAACAGGCAAAACAAACCAGAGAGCCTTTTCCTTTAAGTGACCATAAAACCTTGGTTTTAGGTGATTTAGTTCATCTAGATCTTTGGGGTCCTTATAAAATAAAAAGTAAAGAAGGTCACAGGTTCTTTTTAACTATTGTTGATGATTTCACCAGGGCAGTTTGGGTTTACTTACTTAAAAGTAAGCAAGAGGTGTTTGATTATATTCAAATCTTTTATAATCTGATTAAAACACAGTTTGAAAAATGTGTTAAAATTTTTAGAAGTGATAATGGTACAGAGTTTGTTAATATTCAATTTAATGGATTTTGTGAAACAAATGGCATTATTCATCAAACATCTTGTACTTACACACCTCAACAGAATGGGGTTGTTGAGAGGAAACATAGGCATCTTTTAAATGTTGCCAGATCCCTTATGTTTCAGGGGGGATTGCCTTTATATTTGTGGTCTGAATGCATTTTAACTGCTACTTACTTGATTAACAGATTGCCATCTTCAGTGCTGAATGGATTGTCTCCCTTTAATCTTGTTTTTAAAAGAAAACCTGAACTAAATCATTTAAGAACTTTTGGTTGTCTTTGCTTTGCTACCATTCTTACCAGTAATGATAAGTTTGGTAGTAGGGCTGAAAAATGTGTTTTAGTTGGATATTCCAATTTTCAAAAAGGCTATAAACTTTATAGTCTTGAAAGGAAACAGTTTATATTCTCTAGAGATGTAAAATTTTTTGAAAATGTTTTTCCTTTCAAGATTAAAAACTCTTCTGCTGCTCCTGACCCTCTCAGTCAGAGTTTGAATCATGTTAACTTTTTTGATGAAGTAACTTGTGACAACTCTGACACACCCGATGATGATAATACTCATAATGATCATCATTTGAGTGAGGGCAGCCCCTCCTTGCATCTTGGCAGCCCAACTATTGACCATGAACAGAGTGATTTAGGGCACTCTGATGGTTCCAATGAGGTTACCAGTACAAGTGAGATGGCTGCAACTCCTCTTGGTGTGAGCAGTTCTGAGGGAGAAAACAGTTCCTTACCTGAACAAGCAGAAGATTTGGTTTTGGAAAATAATAGTCAGCCTTCCTTAAGAAGGTCTGATAGAACTTCTGTTTTTCCAAATAAGTATCAAGATTTTGTGGTTGATTCTAAGGTTAAATATGGACTTGAAAAATTTGTCAATTACTCCAAACTAAGTTCTGAAAACTTTTGTTTTACTGTTGAACTAAATAAAGCTGTTGAACCAAAGACTTTTAAAGAAGCATCCACTCAACAGCACTGGAGAGATGCAATGGATAAAGAAATGCATGCTCTTTATAGTAATGATACATTTGAAATATGTGAATTACCTGTTGGTAGAAAGGCTATAGGAAATAGGTGGGTGTATAAGATTAAGTATAAGTCCACAGGAGAAATTGATAGATATAAAGGTAGATTAGTTGTCAAAGGTTATAGTCAGAGGGAAGGTGTTGACTTTGATGAAACCTTCTCTCCTGTAGTTAAAATTGTTACTATTAGATGTGTTGTTAATCTTGCTGTTCAGATGTGTTGGCCTATTTTTCAACTTGATGTTAATAATGCTTTTCTTTATGGTGATCTTAATGAAACTGTGTATATGACTTTACCTGAGGGATATTTTGATGTTAATGATAAAAGAGTATGTAGACTTAAAAAGTCATTGTATGGGTTAAAACAAGCACCCAGGCAATGGAATGCTAAGCTGACTAGTGCTTTACTTGAGAATGGTTTCAAACAGAGTAGAAGTGATTATTCTTTGTTCACTAAAAGTGACTCAGGTAACTTTGTTGCTTTACTGGTTTATGTGGATGATATAATAATTACTGGAAACAATTTGAAAGAAATTGAAAGTTTTAAAGTTTTTTTGAAATCTAAGTTTCAAATTAAGGATTTGGGAAAGCTTAAATACTTTCTTGGCATTGAAGTTGTTGATACTGAAAAAGGTGTTTGTTTAACTCAAAGAAAGTACTGTTTGGATTTGTTAACTGAGTTTGGATTATTGGCTTGTAAGCCTTCTGCATTTCCTCTTGAACAAAACTTGTTTTTAACTAGTGAACCTACAGATAGTGATCCAGTAATAGATAACTTGACTGAATATCAAAAGTTGATTGGCAAATTGATTTACCTAACTCATACTAGACCTGATATTGCTTATTCTGTTCACTGTTTGAGTCAGTTTATGCATAAGCCTCTTAGGTCTCATTTGAAAATTGCACTTAAAGTTTTGAAATATTTAAAAGGTTCTCCTGGGAAAGGTATTCATATTACTAGATGTTCAGATGTTTCTCTTGAAGCATTTGTTGATGCAGACTGGGCTAAATGTCTTACAACTAGAAAATCTGTTACTGGTTACTGCTTGTTTTTAAATGGTTCACTAGTATCTTGGAAAAGCAAAAAGCAAAATACCATTTCTAAGTCATCTGCAGAGGCTGAATATAGAGCTATGGCCTCTGCTACTTCTGAAGTTGTTTGGGTTCTTAAAATTTTAAATGACTTGAATTGGGAATATTTTTTACCTGTTAAACTCTTTTGTGATAGTCAAGCTGCTATCAAGATAGCAGCTAATCCTGTTTTTCATGAGAGGACTAAACATTTAGAAATTGATTTACATTTTGTGAGAGAAAAAATCTTGGCAGGAGTTATTAAAACTGAAAAGATTAATACAGCAGATCAAACTGCTGATATTTTAACTAAAGGGTTAAGCAAGCTTCAACATGAAAAGCTTGTTGGGAAACTGAGAATGTTTGATTTATTCCAGGTTGGAGTTAAGGGGGAATGTTGAAGTTATTAACTCAACCTTGAATAAATATGTATAGGGACTAATGTTGACACTTCTGGTTTTACAGTTATAGCTTAAGGATAGGTTTTGGCTCAAGTTGACAAGAGGTTGAAACTCTGAGGACTGAAGTTGACAAGTAGCTGGAAGTTCTATCTGGAGGCTATATAAGCTCATAAACGGTTTAGGGTTTCATTATTCTTCCTCTACACATATATCATTCACAGAGATAAAAGTTGTTGATTATCAACCAAGATAGATAGTTCTGATCATTGTGTTTCTTGATCATTCTTGTTATATTTCATTGAGAGTTGAGAGTTTGTATTGATACTATTGGCAAGATTAGTCAATAGATCTGCACCTGAGTAGCAGTGGCAGATTTGTGGGTATTGTTGAATATTGGGTTGTTGTACTGATTAAGATCAGTGTCTTTCTGATCTTGTGATTGATTTGGTTGATAATAAAAGTTACTTGAATTGAGATTCAAGTTTATGTTCACAGTTTTGTTATAAAATTTTACAAATATCGAGTGCCACCATTGACTTTTCTTAATTTAGCTGATCAAGATATACACTTAAAACAAAAAGATAAACCTCTCATAGTAATTACGAAAAAAATGTATCTGAGTAATAATCTCTAGCTTAGCTGTAAATATTCCGTACAAAAAAAATAAATTCAAAAGAGATATTTATCAACAATATTTTGATAATAACTTCCAAAAATTAAATAACTATCATTATTTAAATTAATTCCTATATAAATCCCATATTCTCTATACGTCTTTACGATCCTAAACTTTTCTGTCTTTACGATCCTAAACTTTTCTCTTCCATGGCTGCACGTCAAGAGCACTTGTGCATGGCAAAACTTGCTGAAGAAGTCGGACGTTACGACGATATGAAGAACTCAATGACAAAACTCGTCTCAGAGCTTTCGCAAACCGAGGAGGTAACTGAAGAGGAATTCGGCCTGTTGAGCACAGCTTACAAAAACGTGATAGAAGCACGTCGAGTTTCATGGCATAGAATCTACTATATAGAGCAGAAAGAAGAGGCGCATGGTAACAAGGAGCATGCTAAGTTGGCTAAAGAGTCTAGGTGTAGGATTGAGAGTGAGATAAGTGAGATATGTTATGGGTTGTTGAAGTTGCTTGATGACAAGTTGTTGGTTGGGACAAATTGTTTTGGTGAGACGAAAGTGGTTTACTTGAAGATGAAAGGTGATTATTATAGGTATTTGGCTGAGGTTAAAGTTGGTGATGAGAAGAAACAAGTTGCTAAGTGTGCACTTAATGCTTATAAATCTGCTCAGGTTTGTGTTTTTTTTCTTTTTTTCTTAATAATGTGTGATTAAAAAAAAGGCTGTTATTGTTTTTAAACAAGTTGCAAGTCTTAAGTTTGGCAGCTGATATTGTTTTTAAACAACTAATCTAGAGAGCATCTTTGGGATTGCGTTTTGTAGTATAATCTATCTGATTAATATGTTTGGAGAACGCAAATAATCGAAAAACAATGTTTGGCAACAAAACGTGATTGTATTTATGAAAACACATAATCAGTTTTGCAATGCAATACCAACACCCCCTATGTGGAGAAGTTATGATTACAGACTTGCTACTAAATAGATACAAGATTAGTGTAACTAATCTTATGCTCACAAGTCACAACTAACAAACTCTAATTAGGTAATCTCTAACAACCACTATTTTGAAGTAAGATATGATTATTGGTAGTAGGAATGAATCTGTTTTGATTTGGTATACAACGAGTACTAGCTCTGAGCCTCTGATAGTCTGCAAAGAATTAACTAATATAACAAAATAAATAGAAAATCTTAGACCACGGGTTATACTTTGCTGCTATGTGATGTTATCCTATTGAATTGCTTTAAGCCATTCCCTCTATTACCTTTTTGTATGTATATCAAAGTTCTCTTGTGCATGTGAGGGTGGTGGAGTAGAAGATTCCGATCCTTCTATATATCTTAAAGAAGAGATATGATGATGGATTATCTGTTGGTGGAGTGACAGTTACCTGTCTATGTCAACGTTTCTATATAAGAGAGTGACATCGTTAAAGTAGTCCTATTTTGCTTAATGAACTCTTAATTTGAGGGGATGGTGTGGTACTCTGAGATTTGAATTTTATCAAAGGAATTAGAGGTACTAAGCAAACATTGAAAACCGATAAAACGAAGTGTCACAGTACTAATCTTGATTTGGAGAAGTTAAAGCTCTTAGCCCCTGATATAATCATTTAGCTTTCTTCTGACCCCTTACTTATTCACTAAGAACCTTGTGTTTACACTCTATCCCTCGTGTGCAAATAGCTGATTATGGTGCACTTTACATTTTTTCTTTTTTGTGTGTGTGTGTGTGTGTCACCGATGTGAACAGCGACAGGAGGCACTCTTGGTAGCTTTGAATTCCTAATCAAATAAAGGATTTTGTTTAGGTACTTAGACATGTCTTTGAGCATGGTGACAAGATTTGAACCCTAGACATCTGATTTACGCTGCATCACTAGCATCGTTTTCTTGCAAAAAGAAGTTGTTAACTAACGACGTTGCCATTGTTTGTGTGGTTATAAAAATTACTTGTGCTTGCAGTAAATAGTAGATAAATGTACCCAAAATCTTGATTGCTTTCAAAACAATAAATGTGCAAAGGGTTACTACATTGATTTTGTTTTGTAGTTACTGATCTATAATATAAATCTTTGTTTTGTAGGATATTGCAAACACTGAACTTGCCCCATTACACCCAACCCGTCTTGGACTAGCAGTTAACTTCTCAGTCTTTTACTATGACATTTTGAACACATCTGACCGTGCATGCAGTGTTGCGCAACAGGTACAAAAGATGCATAAAAACTGTATTCACATCTTAGATTATGTATAGGCTTTTTTTTTAACGGCTTATGTACAGTTTAGGAATAAGAATACCTTTTAACTTCTTTTTCCAGGCCTTAGATGAAGCGATGACTGAATTTGTAACATTGGGCGAGGACTCCTGCAATGACGATATCATTTTGATCTTGCGACTTCTAAAGGAAAACCTTACTATGTGGAAATCCGATATGCAGGTATTACTAACTATAAACAGCATTGTAATAGCATTGATGGCAAGATTCCAAGATGTGCGGGTTGGGTAATGGGTTGACCAAAAACTTACATATTGATTATACTCACGACATGCCTATGTATATATTGTTAAACAAATCAAGCTACCAACGATTGCTCTTAAAGAGTGTCATCGTCTTTCTTTACATCAGTATCTTTGACAAGTTTAAATCTTTTTTTTTCAGTCGAAAACAAGAGATGAGTTACATGTGGTAAGGTCCACAACAACAGCAGATAAAGGTATTAATTACTCTCTTGATATAAACAAATTTATTTATCACTTTTTACTTTCGTTTATGCTTTCAAACAATACTATTTGCATGATTTAAGGTCGCCAAAGAAGAAGGTTTTGTAATGATAGGTACCTGGTAGCCATGTCATTGCCAAATCAACCAATAAATGGTGTGCCATCCATATGTGCCATCCAGGTAAACTTTGCTCTTTTCATGTTTGTAAAGAACACTTTTTAGTTTAGGCATGAGGTGAGACGTGGAGGATAGTAAACGTCCACGAGTTTGGCCTAAAGCCTAAAAAAAATTCAAACCTAAATCGACATATTGATGATTAAATAAGTATCATTTCCGAAATATCGTGGTGCAACTGTAAATTGCTTTTGACACAATAACATTGCAACAGGATGAGATCAAGGACGCAGCCAAGCCAAGTGATCAGGAACAAAAGGAATGCTAATAGCATTTAAGCCCTTTTGATTTTAACTATTTTTTCATTAATTGTTAGAAAGAAATTCTATTGCCTTGGAGCTTCAATGTTTTTTTGCCTTCTTTCTTTACTTGAGAGGCTTTGAGATTTTGGTCATCTTTTACTTTTAAGTGTGTTGAATGGTTAGATTTTTGCTCCCAATCAATTTGCTCTTATTTGTATCCTTAAAAGGGGGTTATATTTGCTGGTATAGCTTATAATTTATCAAAAGTTTGGCACGTAAACTCTGCACTCCATAGACTACCCCGCACGACCCATAAACTCCGGTAAATCACCAGCCCTTCACAACTATGGGTGGATTATATGGCTGGGGTGAGTGGCCCAATGAGTTTGTAGCTAACAATATTCGAACTTCAGACATCATCTTTAGGATGCTAAGCCCATACCACAACGTTGTGCGACTTTTTAATATCGTTTGTGAACTGTAGTTTGAAATAAGGTTTAGTCGGTTCCCTTTAATATTTAATTCTTGTGTTTTGTAGACTCTGAGGTTTAGCTGTCTAGTCGCCAAATGTGGCTCGGGTGAGTTTTTACTTCACTCATTCCCAAAAGATTAAAAAAAAAAAAAAAAAAAAAAAGAAGTAAGACTGGTCGTGAAGCAGTCACGCCAACATTATGAAAAGGGAGGGTTTTATCCGGTTTGAATCTATGTGATCGTGGGTTTAAACCCTGTGGATTAGTCGCCAAATCAAAAACCATGGTTACCCAAAAGATAAAAAAAGTAAGACTCGTAGATTCTTTTATTAAGTTGTCCCGGATATTGTGGGAGGTTTCTATATTTAGGTGACTTCCATTATCACTTTGGATAAAAAAACAGTAAGACTTATTTATGAATAGTGAGTCATGAATGCTTTGCCAAACATGAAGCCATGAAAGTGAGAGGATGTACAATCAAGTACTTTCATGTAGAATTACTTCTCATTAATGTTTTGTATCGTTAATTATGGACTACCATTCTTCCTACCTGCAGTAAATACTAGATGGACTTCGTATACCAAACTTCTTAATTCCTTCTGAAGCAATAAACATATTATACAAGGGCTACTACATAGATATTGTTTTGTATTTACTGATTTTTTAATACAAGTTTTTGTTTTGCGGGATATCGCATATACTGAACTAGTGAACTCGCCTCACCACACCTAATCTGACTAGGACTAGCTCTGATATACACGCCCTAACTGGTGTTCCCGTGGCCTTTTCCTAACTTTCTCATATCCATCCATAGATGTTCGGCCAGCGAGGTTTGAACCCTGGTCTTTGATACCCGAGGGGAGTTTGGATAGGTTTATCGTTAAAGGATTCTTCGTTAAAAGTTACCTGTCAAGTTGTATTTTGAATGCATGCTTTCGATCTCTTAAAAACTTTTAGTTAAGCTAAATAAACATTTCACATAACCTCTATCCAAACACCTAAAATATACTAATTATGACATTCACTCACACCACTAACCAATACATATGAATAAAAACTTCTACTGAGATGTAAAAATGCCATAATGCAGGTGTAAATGCACTGGTCCATAAACAATGACATAGCAATGCTATCTTTAGAAAACTCAACCGGCATCAGCGCTGTGTTTCTGCCTACGAAGACCACTTGATTCTACTTGAAAAACATTGAACTAGCCAAATATGTAGAGCTGGAATACATACCAGAAAAGAGAGAACATGGTTTGAGAATACGTAATAATGGTCCGACTGGCAGGCAATTATAGCATACTCATCATAACAGAACTGCATATTGCTAACTGAAACTTACCAATAAATTAATTTATGGTCTCGCGTGATGATGAAGACATGAGCAACCTTAATTCTGTGACGAGATTCATAAAATAATAAACTTGGAAGAGAGAAGACCAATCTTTATGGGAAATTGCCAATGGTTAACAAGAAGCATCGTGCTCCAAAGCTAATCTAACATAAACATAATTGTGGAATGTTTATGCTTAAGAAACCTTAAAGATCAGCCCTTATCAACGGCCCATTCTTCCATTTCGTTACAATAATATACGCCAAAGCGTGTAATGTTCACCAGACTTGTAGCAAAAATAGCATCCACATCTGCAAATATGTCATGTTTCATAAACGAGTTAGATTATCTTATATTTATATAAAAGGAAAATGACAAAAAAATGCATCGAACTTGACACCTATTGTGATTGTGTGTAGCCAACTATTTTTTTTTTCATTGTAACACAAAACTTTTAAAATTTTGTCATTGTATGTACGATTTCCAACGTGTCACAACACGTGGACTGCCAACTCATCGGGGTGTTACACGTGGACTGCCAACTCATTTACCTACTATTACTTTCTTGGGATAATAACAAAAAAATGTATCGAACTTGACCACTTTTGTCATTGTAACACAAACCTTTTGAATTTTTGTTAATGTATGTATCCAGTCAATCTAAACATGGCATCGTTAGTCCTTTATACTAACGGCCATTAGCACATAACTTAAAAAAAAATTCTTACGTTTTCATCCCTTTGTATATGTTTTCGTTCGTTTTCTTACGTTTTCATCCGTTTTTATACATTTTTCGTTCATTTTCTTATGTTTTTATATGTTTTCGTCCGTTTTTATACGTTTTCGCTAATTTTTTTATACGTTTTTGTACTTTTTCATCCATTTTTATATGCTTTCATCCATTTTTGTACGTTTTCATCCGTTTTTATAGCTACACACGTCCGTTTATTTTATTAATGCAACGTTTTCGTCCGTTTTTACACGTTTTCGTCCGATTTTACACGTTTTCGTCTGATTGTACACGTTTTCATCCGTTTTGACACGTTTTCATTTGATTTTACATGTTTTCGTCTGTTTTTACACGTTTTTGTTTGATTTACACGGATGAAAGCATATAAAAATGGATGAAAACGTAAGAAAATCAGCGAAAAAGTATAAAACCGAACGAAACGTATACAAAAGGTAAGAAAATGGACGAAAATATATAAAAACGGATGAAAACGTAAGAAAACAAATAAAAACATATAAAAAGGGATGAAAACGTAAGAAAACGAAATTTTAAGTTATGTGCTAACGACCGTTAGTATAAAAGACTAACGTTGCCAAGTTTAGATTGACTGGATACATACATTAACAAAAATTCAAAAGGTTTGTGTTACAATGACAAAAGTGGTCAAGTTCGATATATTTTTTGTTATTATCCCTAAAAGCAATGTTTTAAAACCGGGTTTTAATTGACCCGGTCGAGTCACCACCGGTTCGACCGGTTCAATTCGGTTTTCATTTTTATTATTTTATTTTTTCCGACCGGTCAACCGGTTTGATCACCGGTCAACCGGTTCGACCGCTAGGTCTAATCGGGTCAACCGGTTTTCATAAAAATTTTGAAAAAACCAAACCCGGGTTGACCCGGGTCACTCAAAACCCGACAGGTCTAACCGGTTGACCCGGTTTTAGAAACCCGGGTTTTTTTGACCCGTTTTAGTGGCCGGGTACCGGTCCGACCGGTTGAACCGGCCGGATCGACCCGGGTTTGAAAACATTGCTAAAAAGTAATAGTGGGTAAATGAGTTGGCAGTCCACGTGTAATACCCCGATGAGTTGGCAGTCCACGTGTTGTGACACGTTGGAAATCGTACATACAATGGCAAAAATTCAAAAGTTTGGTGTTACAATGAAAAAAAATAGTTGGCTACACACAATCACAATAGTGTCAAGTTCGATGCATCGAATAAAAAGATTACCATAGACAATAGAGTTAGAACCCTGTTTTCCAAAATAAGAAGTTATGAAATCACAAAACAGTTAACCATTCAAATTAATAGTCAAGAACTGCCAAGTTGTATCTTTGTTTACTAAAGTATATATCACAATGGTAAAACTTTGGACAAGTTTATATACTTAAGGAAATTGCTAAATGTAGCCCTAAAGGCTATGTATAAGATATTTAGACACGCATTAACGGCTTGTAACTTTAATACTAATTGCTCAACTCCTACATTTAACCGACCCTATGTATCACAAATTATGCATATTTTTCTTTTTTAACATAGCCCTTAGGGCTATGTTTAGCAAAACTCCTTTCTTAATATATCATGTCAAATCATAAACTTGTAAACCTCCTTAACTATGAAAATTTATTTGCATCATGATGTATACACCTTTAATTTCACAAAATGATCCACCAATCCCACAGAATTAGAATACAAAGAGATACGTATAGTATAAGATTTAGGAGATTTTCATGCCAATTAGACATGAAATAGAAGTTCATTGTGATTGAAATACATGTACTAGTATAAAAGAATAGAATAAAAAAATAAAACTTCTTATGGGTCATATACTTATTCTTGAACCTTTCATTATAGACTTATCATTAAACCTTCCATAATAGTGATCCTTTTCATGTATTACTAAACCTTCCTTTCCATGTATTTTTTGTCAGTTTAACGACTTAGTAAACAAACGTAAATAAACACGAAGAACCTTATTTTGTTAAAAAAAAATACATGAAAAGGATAATTTGTTTCATTTAGGCATTCGTGTCTGTTTGTTTCTATTTAAAATTAAACAGAGAAACACATACAAGGTCTCGTTCATGTTCTTTCGTTGAGTTTACAGACCTAGTAACCTTTTCAAAATCGGTTAATCTACAACAAATTAAACGTGACATACATTCTTAAACTTAGCTACAGGCTATATAGCAAAAAATAACTTAGATATTTAAACAAGATTGGTTAAATTATAAGCCTTGGTTTTGTTTCACCATGTTTGTTTCTGTAGTTTTTCACATGTAACCAATCATGTTTAAACCGCATATTTAACTATTCATGTTTAATTTATAGATTGTATATAAATGGTTTAAGTCATTTTTATACAAAAATTCAGCGTGACGTGGTGTATATTGGCCCCTTTAAAATAAATACTTTTCAAGTTAGCCCTTCCACCAACAACGTTTAAGTTGCGTCCCTGCTATATCATATTCATTATCTGTGTGTGATAGAGGAAGGAGAACAAACCTGCACCTAATATGGTTGCAACCCCAAATACGTTCAACAACACGCCTACACACTGGACACTTTTGCCACTTTTTCGCCCTACAAAGAGCACGGAAAGCAACGTCACCTCTCATCTCCTGAATCTCTTTGCAAGAATACCCATCATGCCAAGCTACCTTACACTCAAAACAAAAAGGTTGACCGCAAGAAGGACACACACATCTCTTTGGATTGTCATCACACTCGGACAAAATCAATTCCGAACACTCAATGTTAGGGCAATAAACCCTTTCAACCAAGGACACCGCTGCTTCACATAACTTATCACACCACTTATTAAACAGTTGGTATGTTAATCTAGGGCGGCATGATAAGGGATCAAGAGGACGAGAGCATGTGGTTGCAGGACATGTAATATCTGAAACATTGTCATCGAGTTTACCTTGAATGTATCTACTCATACAATTAGTGCAAAACCGGTGTGCGCATTTATGACCATTCTTGAATATGCTGTTTAGCCTCACTTGTTCGAAACAAATCTCGCACATGATGGTTTCTTCTTCCTCTTGGACAGCTTGCTCAACTTGATCTTGATAAGGGTATTGTGATTTTAGTCGGCTCTTTGGTATTGCTTTCCCCATCAAAATTTCTTCATGCCGAACTAAATCTAAACTAGGGTTTTGTGAACTTGCATCCCTTATCGAATAAGGACAATTCTTTTCTTGAATTGGCTCAAGAACTCGAGTAGGGTTTTCTGATATTACTCGTCCTCTAAGAATAATATTACTCATCGAATAAAGAGAACTCCACATCGTTATAAAATCTTGGAATATTGTTCGTCGATAGGATTTAATTTATATATGGTTTTGATAAATATAACTAAAGATTTTGAATGAATAACTTACATAAATACGTAATATATAAATCAAATAAGATTGAACTAGGTTATATTGAACGGAAACCTGCATGAGAAAAGGAAAGAGAATAATTACATAAAGAATGGAAACAATTCCAAGAAGATATGTCATCGTTTTTATTAATTAATTCTTCTACACAAATAAGAGCCAAGAAAGATATATACAAGAGCTGAACCGTTGCGTTTTATACATTTTACCTTTGAATAAAAATCGCATTTGTAGTCAACCGATCACTTATTGGAAGAACTGTTGTTTAGAGCTGCAAAGACTCGAGCTTTTATCATGCTATTTGGGATCTCAAAATCAAATTAAGGTTAAGAGGGTTAAGTTAAGCTACTCGTTTTTATTAATCGACAATGGATTTATGTTCCATAATCGCAAAATAGGTCCCTTAAGCATGAATAATAATAAAGCAATAAGATAACTAACCGTGCTTAAAAGTTGAAGTCATGTCACATAAAAAAAGTCGCTAATTGGCTAAGTAGTTATGTCCTAATTTATGTTTTCAGTTAAATATCTTCATAGTTAAACTAAAATAAAAAATAGAACGACATATGAAAAAAGATACCTGATTTTTTTTGAGGATTAACTTTGATAAATTTAGTTAAACGATGATATACGGAACCAAAAACAATGAGGAAATAAAAAAATCGCGCTTGGATTATTATTTGGGAATTGGACTCTACATGGATTTAGCGGCACATGTTCCATATAACATTGTATTGAGTTTAGAGGTGGGTTCTATTGTCTTTTATATAATAAAAGAATTACATAGTGATTTTGTCAAATCATTCTTATTGAAAAAACAATTTGGCCAATAAAAGAGCTCGATTCGACACGTAAGCAAAATCGTGTGATGTGATTGGTTGATAAAAGTCAAAATTAAATTGATTTTAGTCAAATTTTAATAAATTTGGTGGAGAAATTTGGTTGATAAAAAAACACATAAAAATATAGATGTCAAATTTGTGAAAACAAAAACTTAAAAAAAATATGAGATGATTAATAAAACTTTAGTGGTTGAAGTTTTAAAAATTATATAGACTTATGAATAATATTATAAGCATCAATGTTTTTTAATAACATTGGATTATAAGCAAATACTCCTTATACTTTATACCCTTTATACTTTATATCTTATATAATACAATATATATGTTCTATTAAAATAACAACATATAAATTTGCATAAGAATTATGAGTATCAATTTTTTTTACTATATATGTTCAATAAGGACTCATTTATTTCATTTTTAGAAGTTTAACATATGTGAACACGAGTTTACATTTTAAATACGGCTAAATTGCTGAAAACGAAAATATAATTATCAAATTGTAAGCACATGTTACTTTAATATAAAAATAAATATACGCGATTGTACTTATACCAATGACTCATGTAATTCTTATTTATTTATATCAGGAAATCTAAAAAAAGCATTTTTAAAAAACTTTAAGGAGTATACTTTAACTTTATCAACGCTCATTATGTGCTATTAAACTTGCATCATGTGTACAACATAATATCAGTTATGAAATTTAAATAACAACATCAACATCTTTGTCAGCTAAATAAAATTAAATCTTGACTTACCTAACAGAATTTTTTACAAATATTTTACCAAATTCTAATGGATATTAATGCATAAGAAAATAATTCATAACTTACAACTCTTAATAATTTAAACAAATCTATATATAAAAATAACATAATGAGTCATATTAAAAGATAGATTATAACAATTATAAATTATCATCTTTACCTTTCCATCTTCTTGAAAGAATTGACTTGACTTCTGTGTTGACCGAAGAACCGACGGCTGAATCAGAAGAGCTAGAGCTCGAACATGCCCTTCTATCATTCTCCTCCTCTAGGAAAAAGACTCGTTATCGAGTCTTGTATTTCCATGGCTTCTCTTTGGGGAATCATGTTCCATATTGCCAACCCATTCGATAAGATTATTCAAGTTGTAGAAAACTAGAATGAGGAGTTAAATAGTTTTACCGATTAAAACTTCGTGTTAAAATGTTTATATCAACTTATGTCAATCTATTTGATGTTTGGATAGTGATAGTCAGATAAAGAAATAATATAATACGAGGAGTAAAGAAAGATAAAACCATGACATAAGTATTCATAGTGGTTCGAATAAAAGGTCACCTTCTTTGCCCTACTCCACTCTCCGAGTACCGAACTCGAGAGTTTGTAAACACTACACCACAAGCTCCTTATCATGGCGGAGAAGCCTTCATAACGTCACTTACATTCTTTCCGGTACAAAGCAAAATATCGGGTTCTTCCACAAGGTAGAACCAAACCTACGTTGCCTTCACAACGTCGCTTACATTCTTTCCGGTACGAAGCTAAATACCAGGTTCTTCCACAGTGTAGAACATATATCATTTATCTATTAGGACAAACATGTATAAGATGCATCATGTTTATAAACAATTAATCAAAACTGTACAACTGTGAGTGAGTAAACTTTTTTTTATCAATGTGAGTGAGTATACTGAATAGCCAAATATAGACATTACAACAGTAATATCACATAACATATATCTGTTACAAGAATCATGGTCCTTTATCTTCAAATAAAAATTTATAAAAGCGTCTTCCTTCCTCGAGATCAAATATGCCACCAAGGTCGTCTCCTCGAGCTTCTTTGATAAGGTTTTAAAATGTACCTTTTTAAGGGGTCGTTTAAGCCCTTATTTGATCACTTTTGTATCCGTTATTACTTAATATTGTTCCTTTTCACTTTTTAGGTCTCTTAAAGGCAAATTGCTTGAATGACACTTATTTGGACGAAAAGGCTCGAATATACGAAGAAAATGGCCAAAGTCAAGAATCGAGACACTCAAGCTGCTGAAATACAAGGGGACGTCGTCAGGTGTTATTTGCGACGTCATCGCATCACTTTTGTGACGGCTCAGTAGCCAAATTGCTTATTTTCAAGTGACGGTGTCAGGCTTTAAAAGAGTAGGTCGTCGCAACTCAGACGGCCTAGATTTGATCCAGACGGCGTCAGAGACTGAAGGGGACGGCGTCACAAGCATAAGGTGACGCCGTCGCAAGACTAACGTGGCCAAGACGAAACCCTAATGACGGCGACCCGACGGCGTCACAATTCATAAGGTGACGCCGTCGCGATATTAATCTTATATATAGAATCCGAATTTTTCAGTTTTAGTGTGTAGTCTTTTGGAGTAAAAACCTAAACCGAACCAAGGCTGTCTTGTACAGTATTTTAGGGTTCCAAACCCTATCTTACATCAAGATAAGTGTTTTACTTCATTAATTCAATTATGTCTTCAATTACTTGTGTGTATACTTGCATGTTCTCCATGTCCGGCTAATTTACTTGTGTGTTTGCTTAGGGAATATGAAACTTAATTATTGAATATTGATTGGTTGTCTCTTATCTTAATTGTTAATGATCTAGTAATGCGATAGGTCATTCATTGTGTAGTTAATGCTTGATTAATCTTTGTGAACCTTAGACTATAACACCTAGAGTAGTTGTAGGCTAAACCATCCAAAGAGTACCTTAGAGTTAGAGTTTATAATTCCTAGAGATTTTGTAGACGAGACCCTTTGGTAGTTTCAAAGAGTTAGGGACAAACGCAAACCCTACGACTTTAGACACACAACGCGATTAAGAATAAGGACGTGACAATTCAACCATCAATAGGAGATAATTAAGGAGTAATAAAACCTAAGTAAACACATCTTTAAACCATCATACGAGCACACAATAATTAGACATAGACTACATACACCTTAGATTAGATAATTAGATAAGTAGAGTAATCGGTAGAAATACCAACCCCCAAATCCAAACCCCGAGATTCGTACCTTTCCTTTCCTTAAAAATATAAAAAGATAAAAAGTAATCTACCTCAACCCCAACCTTAGCGTAGTAACTTCTCACTAGCATTCCTATTCCCCTAGAGAACGATATCAATTCCCGTGGCTTACCCTAATACTACACTACAACGATTAGGTTCACTGCCTAGGGTGTTGAAAAACTTGCTCGGCGAAAAGGAAGTTCCTTTGACCCCGAACGACGCATGTAGCGTTATCAAGTTTTTGGCGCCATTGCCGGGGAATAGAATAGCTAGTTAGTAGTCCACCTCGTTTAAGTTTCTTTGCTTGATTCCTATCAAGTAAATTTTTTCATTTTTAGCTTTCTCGTAGTCTATCCCACTTCTTCGTGACCTTTGTTCGTAATCCCATCACTTTTCATCATGGAAGGTGATAACCAACCACAACTCATCAACCCACCACCAAATGACCCGCCAAGAGCCCGTACTCTTGGTGAATACTCGAGACCAAGCCACCTAGGCTATAGGAACACCATTGAGCTTCCCGACCAAGCCCAAACTACGGCCCTGCGATCCGACACCATCCGGTTGGTGCAAAACGGATTTGCATTCCATGGACTTCGTTCCGAAGATCCTAATCAGCATCTTAAGGATTTCCTTAAAATTGTCGATTCCATCGACCTTGATGCTACTACTCGGGAGACCACGCGTCTGCGTCTCTTCCAATTCTCTCTACGGGACCAATTTTGTAATTGGCTTGAGCGACTTCCCGCCGGCTCCATCTCAAGTTGGGATGATCTTACCTTTCGCTTCCTTGCTCAATTTTTCCCACCGGGGAGAACCACTAAGCTTAGGAATGACATCTTGATGTTCCAACAACGTCAAGGTGAATCTCTCTACGAAGCATGGACTCGATTCAAGGACTTACTTCATAAAGTCCCTCATCACGGCATTGATCTTTGGCTCCAAGTCCAACTCTTTTATGATCATGTCAACTTCCCCACAAAGCGATCCATTGACCAAGCGGCCGGTGGAAAACTTAGTGATCTCACCGCTGAAGAATCATGGGGTATAATAGAGGACCTTGCTCTCTATGACAACGAAAGTTGGAATGACCTCCGTGAGCTGCCCAAAACCGTTAAAGCAATCTCCTTGCCTCCCATTGACTCACAACCTTCCGACCGTAGGATGCTCGAAGTCGAAGATCAAGTTAAATTCCTAATGAGTTCCTACGAAAATCCTAAGTCTTCACGCCATGTGAACAAAGTTTCTTCCTCGTGTGAGCCGTGTAGTGATCCTCATAACACGCGCACTTGCACCCGATTCCCCGAACATGCTTCCATTGACTACGCATCCTCGCGTATTAATGGAACGGGAGGAAGATTCCCTACAACACCCGGGCCTAGGAATTTCAATGATACCCGAGAAGCTTGGAAGAGCAAGCCCGACTTCTATTGGGGACAAACCAAAGAATTCACTTCCAATGATTTCTCATGGCCCCCATCTCATGGCCCTAACCAACAAAACATTGAGGGGATGTTGCAACACCTAGTCGCATCCCAAGAAGCTCAAATAGCTAAGCTCTCGGACCGTTTTAACCAACAACAAGCCGAGATGGATAGGAAGATAGATAACCTCTTGAAAGCCATGACCAATAGTGATAGGAAGGTTAATTCTATCTCAACTCCCGAGCCTTCCGGTGTAGAGATTAAGGACCCAAGTAAGTTAGCTAAACACATCCAATTCGTCAATACCGTCACCTTAGTGAAACCTAATAGAACAAATGACGAAGAGGACCATATACTTGAGGATAATGAAACAACCGAGGAAGTAGATGAAGTAGACAATGACTATTCCAATAAATTTCCTACGGAAGAAGAGCTATCTCGCCACCCTCACTTAGTACGTGACCTCCGTCACATGTATGTTAGGAAAAGCTCTAGAATCAAGTTTGGGAACCCTTGGAATCTTAACATACCATGTTGCATAGGACACCTTTTCGTGGCAAAGGCCTACATTGACCGCAAATCACCAATAAACATAATGACTAGCACCTACTATAATTGGGTAATGAAGAAGCCTATCCCAACTAGGCAAGACCCCGATAATCCTAAAGTTAGGTGAAATTTTCTTGGTAGAATTAAGGGATTGCCCGTTTATGTAGGTAGTTTCACGTTTCCTACGGACTTCATAATTGTGGATGATATTAGCACGGCCATAGATCCTAGCTTGTCCCACATTATTCTAGGAAAACCTTTCATAGAAAACACCGGGATGACTTATGATCCCTCATTAGGAATAGTGCGATTCAAAGATAAGACCGATGATGTAGCTTACCAAATGCCGTTTAAGATTGAGAATTTTTCATCACTCTCCAATGATGAAAAGGAACTTAAACTATCGGTCTATTATAGGAATAATGAGGATAAAGAAAAAGGAGTAGATTATGTTATGGCCAAGATTCTCGGATTCTATAAGGATTGCTTGAACTTAGGACCGAAATATAGGACCGAGTGGGGAGAGGACGAACTCTTAGAGAGGTGTATCATAGGGCACTTCTACAACATGAAACCAACCACTAGGGACCGTCATGAGGAAGAAGGTGACAGTAATGAAGTCATAGGAGCACGACTACGAGTCTAGCTACAAGACTCATAAATAAAGAAAAGCGCTTCGTGGGAGGCAACCCATGCTTAATTGTTTGCTTGTTAGTGTCATATATCTTTTATTGATTGCTTATTTTCATGTTTAAATTTGTAAAAATGCTTTATTTTATTTTCAACCTCGTCTTAATTGCATATAAAGGTATTTTACATAAAGGATAAATGTAGGGAGGATTACACACGTTTTCAAAAGAAACGTAAACATGAGAATAACAATTAATTAAAAGATATATATGTGTGTTTGTTCGAGTCAAATGCTTGTATCGAGTCATAATGGATGTTTTGCAGAAATTTTTCCAGATTCTAAAGATGTAAATTTTCTAGAATTTTTTTCCAGAAAATCGCAGACCAGTTTTTGTCAGGATAACCTGACGGCGTCAGGATCGCAACCTGACGGCGTCAGGAAGGAGTAAAAACAACAGATTACTTTTTTCTCATTTTCTGAGCTACTTATAAATTTTTGGAATTTTCCAGGTCTTAATTTTCCAGAAATTCTGTAAACATCCATTCCACAAGCATTATAGAGTCTTATATATATTATTACCGCCAATTTTACGCGAAGGTTTCGTTTGTTTTCTTCAAGTGTGCAGGTTTAATTTATTAAGAATAAGATACATAAGATTGGAAAGAGCTTTTCACGCATACATTCTTCTTGGAAAGAATTTAACCACCACTTTACAAGGATCCTACCGAGCTAATCAGGGGAGTATTAGTTTCTTTCGTTTTTAATCACCTTCTATTATCATAACTTTGATACTTTCGGGGAACATTGGGGACAATGTTCAGTTTAAGTGTAGGGAGGGAAAATAAAACGGGAACTTTGAAACTATGCTTATCCTTGACTATTTGCTTTGTCCAATTGTATTTGTATAATAAACCTTGAGAAAATGTCGGTTAGGGTAATTTTGGCACCAAATTTAAAAATTTTCATGACATATAGGAGTGGGCCACTAGTCTTAATAAAGCGTCTCATGGATAGGAAGTTATATGACTAGCACAAAAAACACTTTACCACCTAAATTCCATCCAAAATGTGAGGATCACCCTTAGATTAGTAGGAATTAAAGCATTCATCTTTAATGCTTAGAGTGTGTACCGGTAGTATAATAGATTTTAGAACTTGTTTTGTGATGCATCCCGAGATCGTTAGTAAGACTACACTTGTGTAGTTAGGAATAACTAAATGATAAGAGGCATTAGGATAACCCTTGTTTGATACCTGTAATATAATTATTTCTTCCACATCGGTTGAGTAATTCCCCTACACCTTTGCGTTGTACTCTAATGAGTGCTTATTCACTCATCGTTTTTACCTACCTAAGACCACAAAAATGACTAAAAACACCCAAATACGATCAAAATATGTCAAAAATATCCTCGGAGTGTGTTTTATGTCTTGCAGGTATAAAAGGATTGAAAACAGAGCGAAAACGGACAAAAATCGAGCCAAGATCAGAAAAGTGCTGAGAAGCCGTTGCCGGGATGAGATTTTATACGATCGTTGATCAATCGAAGACCCGGACACGTTTTTAGAGTGGGTTTCGGAAAACCGTCTTAAAACCTAACCAAGAACCCCAAAAAAAAAAAGTTACCAAATTGCCCTTCCCTGAAACCCAAATGTCCATTTTGCCCGTCAAAACCAAAAATCCCGTTTCACCTCAAAAACCAATTCTTGTAAAAATTTATTTTCCTAAAAACAATTTTTAGTTAAAAAAAAAAAAAAAAAAAAAAAACATTTTAGACCTTTTAATAAACTTAAAAACTTTTTTAAAACAAACCCTTTCATAATCCCCTTCCCCAACCCAGTAACAATATACTATTTAGTTTATATCATCGGATGAGATGATGTTGCAAGACGATAGAAATTTATGTCTTACTTTGATAGGATTGGTCATCTTTTATTAATATTGATACTTGTCATTTCGAATGAACTGTATGACCAAGATAGATGATGCTTGAGTTTGTGCTTTTGCTACATTATTAGTTATCCTATTGTGTTGATGTTTTTTAATTACGTGTAAGCTTCACCCTTGACCTATTCTATTTGGTTATCGTATTAGATACACAGGAAAACCTGAAAGTTTGTGAGGTTCATTCTCACCTCAGTCAATGTAATTTTTTGGACTATTTAGTTTTTTCGCTAAAGAAGTCTACACCAATATACATTAGCCTAGAATGTAAAACAATTTCACTAACCAAAGCTGTCAATTGCAAGGTAGTCAACTCATAATTTATCGGTCCTTTTAGAAAAAAAAATGGCACATCCGAGTATTCAAGGTTTGTTTTGCAGTCTCTCGTCATTCAAATGACTGGGTTAAACTTAGGGTGACCAAATCTATGAGTTTCTGCACGCGGCCTCATAAAATTCTTTTATGGTGTAACGATTACAAGGACTCTGGGCACGGTCACGCAAAGTGCGTTTGAACGTTAACATTCACTGTAACCATCTTAGTTGCTCCTTTATAAACAATGTTCCAAAGTTATTAAAGTGCCATAAGTTTAACCTCTTTGTTATGGGTTCATTATAAGACTAAAATTAATCTAGCAAGAATCATTAAAATTTCATCAGTAACTATGACTACTACTTAAATTTTAAGAATCAGATATTGTTAAGAAAAACCAACCAAAATCAAAGCTCTCAATCAATGAGTCAAATATTAACATACCTTGAACTCGAGAAGCAAATCTTCCATGAATTAGTTTAGGTTATGTTGATTTAGAAAATATGCTTTTGATTTAGGGTTCGAAGTGTGTTGAAAGAAAATTAATGTTTGTGTGGCTCGACTAAGAATTGCTGTGGGATTTTGTTTGTCTAAAGTTTAGTTTTAACCCCTCAAATGTTTGTATATTACTCCGCTTTTTCAAAGTTTTATTTTTTATATTTGTAACACGTATATTTTTTAGCTCGATTGTTTAGAAAAAACGAATTTATAAACACTGTTGCCAAATCTGGAAGTATTTAGGATTTTTTAGCTAAGCCTACTTAAAAAGAAAAAATAATAATTAAATAGAATATTGCCAAATAAAGTATGAATTGATTTTTTTGAAATGAAAAATTCCCATTAGGGATTTTGTTTTATTATATAAAATATTATTATTATTATTATTATTATTATTATTATTTTAATTTTTGGCCAAATAATTCACTGGATTTGAACCCACCGTCACACGATTACTTATTCTCTTTCTCATTATCACCATGTTCTAATCCCTAATCTGGGTTATTGGCAGTATGTAGTTTTATTTGGTTCAACACCCTATAATGCCCTGTTAGGTTACCCGTAATAGTGACCGCAATGCCAACTCAGTTTTCTATTTTAACAACCATATTCATGACCAACGGGCCGTAATAGTGACCGCAATCACCCTTTCTTTTTCTTTTTTTTAAACACCAAAATTTAAATTTCATTAATAATAATAACGATACATTAATAGTTCAAATAAAATAAAAACGTTAAAATAAAAATTAAAAACTTAAACTAATAATTAAAATTATATTTCTCTTTTATTTTTCGCTTCATATCCAACTTCTTCTCTAGTTATAGTCCGGTCAAACGGTCATCGGAAGAATGATGGAACATGAGGTCTTTGTCCATTTTATTTTCTTGTTGAAATTGAAACATTTGACTTTGCAACTCAAGTTCTTCTTATTTGTGTGCAATCTTCTGTTGTTCGAATTCCATTTGCTGCTTACTCGCCTGTTCTTCCAATTCCATTTGCCACTGCTTCATCTCTATATCCAATTCCTGGGCTTTATTCTTTTTGGAAAAGAAACCCGATGCGGTGTTTTTTCATTTATCGACTAACCGATCAACAAGAGGAGCAGCTAAAGATTCTGAAGGAACGAAGGTGGATTGAAACTTTCTTCTTAGCTTTGCTCTGACCCGTTGATCGAACTTCCTGAACCTCTTCCTCCTCAGAATCATTCGCTTCGTCGTTGCGATTAAAACCACCTTGTGTCGAGTCCAATGTGGCATGTGAGGTGGTTTCCGATGTCTTTGATCTTTTAAGAGTCTTTTATTTGGTTTTGTAAAGATTTGGCATCTCAATCTCTTGCCAATTCATGTTGCCTCAAAAGCTTCCACCCTGATTGTACTTCGCTTGATATTCGGTTAACGCTTGATCGAACACCAATTGGTCACATGTGCCACTTGTGATCCTCCATTTTACATTATCGCGAATCGCGCAAATTGAACAATTTTAGGATGAACCTTATTTTTCCATTTGATGGGCGCGATGGGGAGAGTCGTCTTCAACGGGTACGGAATATAGGATACCTTACACAACTTCATCTCCTGTACCGGCAAGTTAAGACGTCAGAGATCGTTTAACATAAAACCATTTAATCATACTGTCGTGATCATAACGATGGTTATCAAATTTAAACAAAAGGCAAACTTGGATGGATGGATTTGGAGAATCGGGAAGAATGATCAACGGAGTAATGGAAATGAAAGTAAGTCCATTTCTAAACCTTATGTTCGTTCTGTGGAGAACACGGATTTCCCAAAGACGATGGATTTAAAGGCACTATGGAATTGGTGCAAGTTGCATGGCAAAGTTGTTGATGTTTAACAAGCTAAAGAGTGTTTGAGTTGAGAAAAATTGTTGGAAAATTTAGTGCACTTGTGAGATTAGTTCACACCTGGTAATGGGTCAGGAGGTACGGAGTGTACACCCATGAGGTACCTGAACTCCCTGACTCTATAGTGGTAAGGTTCAGAATTTTACTTTTGCTGGCAGAGTTAATGCTGCTAGTACTAACGTTACTTCTGTTGGCAGATTTAATACTGCTAGTACTACTGTTAATAGTTTTAGGCAGAGTTAATACTGCTAGTATTAACATTACTACTGTTGGCTGTTATAACTGATTAATGACCACGTGTAATTGGTCGTGTAACCAGTATTAGCTTTAATGGGGATAATTATGAGTCGATTAATGGGCCGATTAATCCTCATAATTCCATTAGACTAGCTACGAGTATTTTCCTATAAATAGGAAATCAGATTATGCATGAAGCAGATACAGAAAACATTAACACTTGGATGCAAAAAGGTTATTGATTTGTGCCTAAATCATTAACATAAATTTGGTCTTATCCTAAGTAGATATTCGTGATACCCACACATTAGGGTCGAATAGTTTACTTTGGAAAGTGATAACACGATACCAAGTGATATCCAGTAACCACTCATTGGTAATTAGTTAGGCTATTGATTATCTTCACCCTTTTTTGGGCTCATAACCACCAACAATCAACGTAAACTATTTTGTGATAATCAATGGCTGCTGCTATGAAGCATATGGCTGCTAACTTCTCCAAACTGGATAATTATGAAGGGGTGGATTTTAGAAGATGGCAAAGGAAGACGCATTTCCTATTGTCAAGTATGAGTGCGGTGTATGTTCTAAGCACACCAATTACAGATGATGGGGATGATGCTACTGTGGAACACACAGGAAGAGGAGCAAATGGGAGAATGATGATTACATTTTCAAAGGTTTAATCCTCAATGGTATGTCTGATTCTCTCTTTGATATTTATTAGAATGTTGAAAGAACTATTGGATTCCTTGGATGCCAAATATATGGCCGATGATGCATCAAGTAAGAAGTTCCTTGTAAGTAATTTCACAAATTACAAAATGACTGATTCAAGACCAGTTATAGAACAATACAATGAACTTCTTGGTATATTTGGAAGGTTTAAAAACACAAAATGAAAATGGATAAGGCTATTCTAGTCTCTTGTATCATTAATAAACTCCCTCCTTCTTGGAAAGATTTCAAGCATACCTTGAAACATAAGAAGGATGAGTTATCTCTTGTTGAGTTGGGCAGTCATCTACGCATTGAGGAATCAATCAGAGTGTAGGATAATGACAAGCCAAAGAGCAACAATGTTGCTGGTGCATCTGTTGTCAATATGGTGGAGCATAACAACTCCACCAGGTACAATGACAACAAAGGCAAACGTAAATATCATGATAACACAATGGCTGACCCTAACAAGAAGGTAACACCTACTTGTTGGAAATGTGGCAAATCTGGTCACATTAAAAGGGATTGCGAAGGTGTTAAGGTTGGTGGTAAAACCAATGAATCAGACACTAGTGGATCAGAGAATGGTTCAGTTCCTCTGAAATGGCAGAATATGTTTAATAAATCTCTTCAGGTTTATTATGTTACATATGTATCTGAATCTAACTATGTGCAGGATGATGATGTTGCGTGGTGGGTTGACTCTGGAGCAACTGTTCATGTGTGCAAAGATAGAAGCTGGTTCAAGACTTATGAGTCACTGAATGATGGTTATATTCTTCACATGGGAAATGAGTCAATAGCCCTGGTGCATGGACATGGTTGTGTAGATCTTAGGTTTAGTTCTGGATAGATTGTAATTGTGGTTAATGTTATTCATGTTCCTGATATAAGGAAAAACTTGGCTTCAAGTAGTTTTTTGAATAATCATGGTTTTAAACAAGTTATTGAATCTGATAATTTTTTTTTGTCTAAAAGTGGTGTATTTATTGATTTTAGATATTTGTGTAACCAAATTTTTAGGTTGAACATTGTTAATCATTGTGATAATTCAGTATGACCACCTCTGACCTGACTGACTCTACCCTTTGGCATGCTAGATTTGGCAATGTACGATATGAAAGGATGCAAGATATGTCTAAGGATGGGTTAATCCCAGCATTTGATATGGACACTAAAAAGTGTAAAACTTGCATGTTGACCAGAATAACTAAGAAACTTTTTCAGGGTATTAATCGTGAGACTAAGCTCTTGGAGCTGATACACAGTGACCTCAAATAAATTACCCCTAAAACCTATAATATTTACACTAGGTGTCGTAAATTTTGGGTCAAGCTAAAGTTGCACTAGAAAGAAAATAGCACAAAACCAGGAGTTGCACATATAAAAAAATGACACATTTTGAAAAAAAAATTACACTACATCACCCAAAATTGGGTGTGGCCCGTGCCACACCCGGCATCCATGTATCCGTCCTTGCAAGTATTTGATGTATTCAGTGAAACCAAGATATTTTAAAACTTGTAGGGTTTGATCAGTTGGAAAACCCCTTGCCTCTCAACCGAGAGGTCAGGGGTTCGATCCTCACTCCCTACAAAAGCCGGAGGTCCTTTCTACCTTTGGTAGAATTGGAATCAGCCTCTCTACCTTAGGTAGGGGTAAGACTGTCTGCATCTTAACCTCCCCAAACACCGGAAATGGTATTGGGTACCCATAACCCGTGAAAGACGACATTGGGAGTTACCTTTTTTTTTTTAGTGAAACCAAGATATTTTGGTGACGTTTTTGCCATCTATAATTTGTAGTAATGTTCATACCTGAGACGCTTTTTTTTTTTCCATTTTTACCGACTTACAAATACAACGTAAAATATTAAATTTCTTCTCTCATACTAGTTACTTTCCATCCGGCTAGGGCATGTTTGGCGGCAAGCATTTATGAGTGTTTTAGAGCAACTATCAACTAGCAATTGGTGGTTCAAATAAAAATCTTGTTTGGCAACAAACAACTAGAGATTGAGTTATGTATAACCACCCTCATTCATAATGCTTCATGAAAAATAGTGATGTGTATATGTTTTCTTATGTCAATTTACCATTATGATTACAACTACAACTGCGTTTCAAAATTCTTTTATTTAACAATAACGATGCTATGTTTCACACTAATGCTAAGTTTTTTCAAGATTTTTTAGTAAAGAAAATTAAAGAAACAACAAGTATGTATTTCGGCCTAATTTTAAAAGAAAATATTTTACTTCAAAATTAGCCAATTCACCCTTGTTTTTCAGTCATTTTCTTTTTTCTTAAGTGATACTCAAGAATACAATCTTTTTTTTTTCACTTCATTTTCTTTACTTTACTTTCTTACTAGACGAGTACCCGTGCATAGCAACGAGATTTTATAGCGCCAAATAGTTATAGTGATAAAAAAAAGTTTATGTGTTTTAATCGAAAAATAATAACAATTTTAGGATATGGGGATTAACATAATGTTTTGAAACCCGGTTCGACCCGGGTGGTTCAAATGGTCCGGTACGGTTAAAAAACGGGTCAATTTAAACCGGGTCAACCCGACAGGTTGGGTCGAAAAACGGGTCAAATTAAACCGGGTAAACCCGTCGGGTTCGAAGCGTCTCGGGTCAACCCCCATTTTCGATGTGTATTAAAGTTTCCTTTTGAAACATATGTTTTCAATATTTTCTTTTTTAGTTTCAACTTTTCAATTTTCACTTTCTGTTTTTTCTTTTATATATAGTATAGATATAAAAGTGTAGAAGTAATACCCGATGGAAAGAAAGAATTTTTCATCTAGACATATACCATAGGATTCTATCCTCGCTCTGGGGCTAGCGCCTATTGGAATGGATATTTTTGAACATATACTAGTCTATGAGCAGTATAGAGTCATCAGTACCAAACAGAGCTTATCTCTGATGCACAAGGATCACAATTGATCTAATGAGAAATTTGGTACTTTCTTTATCTAACGTGATAGAATACAATTGAACGTCGATATTTCCAAGGTCACTACAAAATGAATGGATTTCTTGGGTTGAATCAGGACTTCATTGAAACTATTTTTCTGGTGCTTAGCCTTATCCCATAGGCGAAGAGTGAGCCATCACCTTTTGTAAATATTGTAAATACCCGCTTTTGGTACTCAAAAATTGGTCTAGTTTCATTGTATCCTTCCGCTAATCCCTTGATCTCTGAAAATAAAGAAAGGCATGATATTATCAAGTCAAATTGGGCTATGGGAGAGCAGTGAGAAGAAATGGGGAGTCGGCTAAGAATGAGAATCAAAAGATACATAGAACGATCAGTGCCTAGGCCAATCTAAGTAGGTGAACCTCATAAAACTCAAAATAAAAATTAGACAAAAATACACCGTTGGTCCCTAAACTTGTCAAAAAATATCACCGGGGGACAAAAGTTGAGATTTTTGTCGTCTTGAGTCCAAAACTTGGGATTTTGATTCCAAATAGGTCCCTTGACCCGTTTTCCCTAGGTCAACGTCAGTTTTGAGTTATATTAACGAGGGTGTAATAGACCAAACACATTTTCACTTAAAACTTAACCCAACCTAACAAAACCAATTCGTATACCCTATTTATTGTTTCCCTTCATCTTCACCTAACAACTGAATTAACAAAGACCAGATCATCTATCACACACATTCTCAGACACTCTTGAATCCTTCACACAACCCTCACAAACACTTTAACAATGGCAGACAAGGACCTTAGTATGACAATAGTCACATATGAGATGATATAGTATGTGAAGACCAAATATGGGGATTCTTGGTTACAAAAAAATGAAATGTCTGATGAAATGTTTGAAGATTTATGCAGATTTGCGAAAGAAGCTAAAGTGATGAAAGGTTTGTTCATTTTTCTGTATTTGTGTGATTGGCATATTGTCACACCCCGTCAAAGGCGGAAACACGAGGTGCAACTGAGAAAGACACATCGCATAACATCATAGATTCATACTTTACATTTGTTACAACAATAGTTTACAAAACATTTCTCGTTTAAAATTTTAAAATTGCAACATGTCTTATTTGAAATCTTATCGTCTTGAAAACATGGTAGCGATGTATCAAATGATTTGACTCCAATAATCGTGCCTTTAAATACCTTAATAATGATCACCTGAAAATGGTACTGAAAACGTCAACATAATGTTGGTGAGCTCGTATGTTTAAAAGTAAAACCACGAAGTTGTGAACAATATAGCGTAGGAAAACAGTGAGCATGATAAACAAATATAAGCACTAAATGAAACCACGATACATGCGACAACTGAACCTGCCAAAATGTTACACACATCTTACCACAGTGGGGATCTACCCCAGATAGTACTAAAAACAATGAATATAATCAAAAGAATCAAAACAATCAAAAAGGAAAAAACAAAAATCCAATCACAAGAATATAAAACATAGATTCATTAATTGCATAATTAAAGTGTACATAAGTACATGTCATTCCCAAAAGATACCATCAAAAACCCCAAAAGATAACCATTTATCACATATAGCCCTAAGAACATTGACGAAATAGTTCCTGTCAATCACTTGAACATAAGTTTCAGACATCAACTTCTTAACTTCCAACAGCTTAATCACATCACGAAGTTGAACCTGGTTAAGATGCTCGAGAACCTTGTACGACATCATCGTTGGACGATATCCTTCAAGTTCAGTTATGAACGCTTGCTGTTGGTTTGTAATCTCAAGCAAATCAACAAAGGACTTTTGTAGACCCGCTGCAAACTTTAAATCCTTGTCATTTTCCCTTTGGAAGTAAACTACCATTGAATCAAAGAAGTAGTGAGAATTAGCAGCAGCGACAAGTTCATCAAGACGTTCAAAACGGGCCATTATTCTTCGGTGTATAAAAACGCTTTTTTGGGGACAAATCTTTGTTTATGGGTATGCAAATGATTTGTAAAAGTTAAACTAACCAATTACCAAAAAGATGCAAATTTTTGATTGTTGACTTAGTTTTGCAATGCATAACCAAACACTATCAGTTTCAGTAACAACCTAAATTTTTATTGATCGGTTTCATGTTGACAACCATTACAAACTTCATTATCATCTAAACATACAGTTAGCTAGAACAACAACTTTCAATGGCATCCCTTTCCTTCCTTTCCTTTAGATCTTTATACACAGCTTCAAGATTATTAATCGTTGTTTCCAAATAAATTTTTTTTGATAACCGTATGTCGGCAACATCTTCCTTCTCCTTCTTAAAACCCAAACACTCTTTATTGGAGCAATCTTCTTTCCTCAACCCACTGTACCAATCCTTCCCTTTATCGTTTTGTGCCATTGTTAGTGATTTGGGTTGAATTTGTGCTGCTGGTAAATAGGGTTTTATCAAATTGAAGCTAGAGGGAAACAGTAATAGGGTACAACGTTGGGTTAGATTTAACTAACGTATATTAAAAATGTGTTTGGTTTATTATACCCTTGTTAATATAGCTCAAAACGGACGTTGACCTAGGAAAAATGGGTCAGGGGACCTCTTTGGCCTCAAAATCTCAAGTTTTGTACTCAAGGCGACGAAAATCTTAGCTTTTGTCTCCCGGTGATGATTTTTTGACAAGTTTAGGGACCAACGATGTATTTTTATCTAAAAATTAAAAGTAAACACAAGAAAAGTAACCATAGATAACTAACCCAACCTTGCAGACCACGTATTTGTACCATACGCATTAAACACCCCACATCCCTTTTTTTCTAAGAGAGTCGATACTCTCATCATATTTTTTGATGCAAATACCACAGTGCCGTGTTTATAACTTGTGTAAAATGGTATTTGATTAGAAAAAAGTTAAATGGTCTAAAAAGGCATCCAACTTGCCACTTTTTCTTTTGTAGGCATCAAAACTTTTAATTTTTCTATTATAGCATTCAACGTTTTTAATTTTCCTATTGTAGGCCTGTAGCGCACAAAAACTGATGTGAAAATAAAAAAAATTATGGATGTTGAATGTCTACGAATATGAAAATTAATGAAGTTAAATGCATACAATAGGAGGATTAAAAAAGTTGAATATCACAATAAAAAATTTTAAAAAATTAAATGCTACAATAAAAAAATTAAAAATTCGATGCTTATCTTATGCCTTTTAAAAGCATTTAAAATAAAATAAAATGTGGTGACTCCCTTTTTCTAACTATTCCATAAAACCTTCTACACGAAACAAAACCCTCACACATCCCCTATCTATCTCCGCCGCCGCCGCCGTCACACCATCACCGTCGACCTCATCCTTCTCCGGCCACACTCTCCGATAACTTATTACTCACATTTCATTATATTGATGCTTAATCTAATCATTATTATGTCAAATTTAGGGCTTATATTAATATACTTTGGTGTTAGGCTAAGTTTTAGTACTATTTATTTTTGATTTATCTGTTTTGATCGATTTATCGGTTTCGATGTCGAATCTAGGGCTTGTATTGATATGTATGGTTCATATAATTATAGATTATGCACGATGTGTTTACGGAATGTAGTTTTGATGTTATTGTGTTACGCGTTAGAAGTTTCAGTAGTGTAGATGTGTTTGCGTTTTTGATGTCGAGTTTACGGCTTGTATTGATATGCGAGGTGCATAGAATTATGGATTACGCGTGGTGTGATATGTTACCGTAATGTAGAATTTGATGTTATTGTGAGTAGAAGTTTCAGTAGTGTAGATGTGTTTACGGAATGTAGTTTTTGATGTTATTATGTTACGGTTGATGATGCGTTAGAAGTTTCAGTAGTGTAGATGTATTTACGCTTGAGTTATCGGTTTTGATGTCGAGTTTACGCCTTGTATTGATACGTGAGTTGAGGCACATTGATTTATAGATTACGCACGATATGTTAACATAATTTAGTTTTTGATGTTATTGTGAGCAGAAGTTTTAGTAGTATTGATGTATTTGCAGAAGTTTCAGTAGTGTAGATGTGTTTGCGTTTTTTATGTCGAGTTTACGGCCTGTATTGATATGTGAGATGCATAGAATTAATCTAGTTTTTGATGTTATTGTGTTACGAGAAGTTTTAGTAGTATTGATGTATTTGTGTTTTAGTTATCTGTTTTAATCTCGGGTTTACGGTTTGTATTGATATGTGAGGTAGAGTATATTATAATGGAATCGATATCTGTGATCTTGTCGTTGAAATTGTACCGATATTGATAATGTGCATTTATTGTACAAAAGTTAGGTTAAAATTTTAGCGTTAGGGTTTTAGGTTAAGCTTTAGTATTGTAGATGTATTTGCGTTTGATTTATAGGTTTCGATGTCGGATTTAGGGCTTGTATTGATAGGTGAGGTACGTAGAATTATAAATTATGCGTGATATGTGAACGGAACGTATTTTTTGTTGTTATTGTGGTACGTTTTGTAATGCGGTAGTTATAAGGAACTTAGGTTGAAGTTATTGTAACGCTAAATATCACCGGGGGACAAAAGTTGAGATTTTCGTCGTCTTGAGTCCAAAACTTGGGATTTTGAGGCCAAATAGGTCCCTTGACCCGTTTTCCCTAGGTCAACGTCAGTTTTGAGTTATATTAACGAGGGTGTAATAGACCAAACACATTTTCACTTAAAACTTAACCCAACCTAACAAAACCAATTCGTATACCCTATTTATTGTTTCCCTTCATCTTCACCTAACAACTGAATTAACAAAGACCAGATCATCTATCACACACATTCTCAGACACTCTTGAATCCTTCACACAACCCTCACAAACACTTTAACAATGGCAGACAAGGACCTTAGTATGACAACAGTCACATATGAGATGATATAGTATGTGAAGACCAAATATGGGGATTCTTGGTTACAAAAAAATGAAATATCTGATGAGATGTTTGAAGATTTATGCAGATTTGCGAAAGAAGCTAAAGTGATGAAAGGTTAGTTCATTTTTCTGTATTTGTGTGATTGGCATATTGTCACACCCCGTCAAAGGCGGAAACACGAGGTGTAACTGAGAAAGACACATCGCATAACATCATAGATTCTTACTTTACATTTGTTACAACAATAGTTTACAAAACATTTCTCGTTTAAAATTTTAAAATTGCAACATGTCTTATTTGAAATCTTATCGTCTTGAAAACATGGTAGCGATGTATCAAATGATTTGACTCCAATAATCGTGCCTTTAAATACCTTAATAATGATCACCTGAAAATGGTACTGAAAACGTCAACATAATGTTGGTGAGCTCGTAGGTTTAAAAGTAAAACCACGAAGTTGTGAACAATATAGCGTAGGACAACAGTGAGCATGATACACAAAAATAAGCACTAAATGAAACCACGATACATGCGACAACTGAACCTGCCAAAATGTTACACGCATCTTACCACAGTGGGGATATACCCAAGATAGTACTAAAAACAATGAATATAATCAAAAGAATCAAAACAATCAAAAAGGAAAAAACAAAAACACAATCACAAGAATATAAAACATAGATTCATTAATTACATAATTAAAGTGTACATAAGTACATGTCATTCCCAAAAGATACCATCAAAAGCCCCAAAAGATAATCATTTATCACATATAGCCCTAGGAACATTGACGAAGTTGTTCCTGTCAATCACTTGAACATAAGTTTCAGACATCAACTTCTTAACTTCCAACAGCTTAATCACATCACGATGTTGAACCTGGTTAAGATGCTCGGGAACCTTGTGCGACATCACCGTTGGACGATATCCTTCAAGTTCAGTTATGAACGCTTGTTGTTGGTTTGTAATCTCAAGCAAATCAACAAAGGACTTTTGTAGACCCGCTGCAAACTTTAAATCCTTGCAATTTTCCATTTGGAAGTAAACTACCATTGAATCAAAGAAGTAGTGAGAATTAGCCGCAGCGACAAGTTTATCAAGACGTTCAAAATGGGCCATTATTCTTCGGTGTATAAAGACGCTTTTTTGGGGACAAATCTTTGTTTATGGGTATGCAAATGATTTGTAAAAGTTAAACTAACCAATTAACAAAAAGATGCAAATTTTTTATTGTTGACTTAGTTTTGCAATGCATAACCAAACACTATCAGTTTCAGTAACAACCTAAATTTTTATTGATCGGTTTCATGTTGACAACCATTACAAACTTCCCTATCATCTAAACATACAGTTAGCTAGAACAACAACTTTCAATGTCATCACTTTCCTTCCTTTCCTTTAGATCTTTATACACAGCTTCAAGATTATTAATCCTTGTTTCCAAATAAATTTTTTTTGATAACCCTATGTCGGCAGCATCTTCCTTCTCCTTCTTAAAACCCAAACACTCTTTATTGGAGCAATCTTCTTTCCTCAACCCACTGTACCAAGCCTTCCCTATATCGTTTTATGCCATTGTTAGTGATTTGGGTTGAATTTGTGCTGCTGGTAAATAGGGTTTTATCAAATTGAAGCTAGAGGGAAACAATAATAGGGTACAACGTTGGGTTAGATTTAACTAACGTATATTCAAAATGTGTTTGATTTATTATACCCTCGTTAATATAACTCAAAACAGATGTTGACCTAGGAAAAATGGGTCAGGGGACCTCTTTGGCCTCAAAATCTCAAGTTTTGTACTCAAGGCGACGGAAATCTTAACTTTTGTCTCCCGGTGATGGTTTTTGACAAGTTTAGGGACCAACGATGTATTTTTATCTAAAAATTAAAAGTAAACACAATAAAAGTAACCATAGATAACTAACCCAACCTTGCAGACCACGTATTTGTACCATACGCATTAAACACCCTACATCCCTTTATTTCTAAGAGAGTTGATGAGTGTCTAAATACTCATAATTTTTGTACCATTTAAACTGCAAAAACATCCGAAAACACTCAGAAATGCATCAAAATGATGAAAATATCACAAACAAGTATTTTATGTGTTTTAAATGCAAAAATACCAAAATCAGATGAAAAACGTATCAAGTTTGCATAATTGGCGTTTTAGTCCCCAAGTTTCAAAAGTTATCAAAACTAGTCCCTGGTCATTCCAAAACTTATAAAAGTCATAAAAGGTCCTTGGGATTCACAAATTGTAAGAAATTGTCCTTTGAAGTTTAAAAATCACAATTTACAAATTTGGTCCCTCAACTTTACAAAAGTGTCAAAATCAGTCCCTGGGTGTTTAAAAATGGAAATTATTTAAACTACACCCTTGTACTATTCAAATGTGGCATAATTGGTCCTTATGGTGAACTTTGGAGAAATTACATGTTTGGTCCCTCAAGTTTCAAAAATGACATAAATTACCCTTGGACGTATAAAAATTGGAAATTAGCATTTATGGTCCTTTGGTAAATGAAACTTGGCAAGTTTAACCCTTGTATGAGCTTTGGAAATGTTACAGGTTCAGTCCTCAAGTTTGGCCATATTACATAAAAGGTCCTTGTGTTTAATCTATACCAAACCGGACCCTATATTAACCCAAATCCAAAACCAGTTAACCCAAGCCCAATATAAGCCCAAACCCAAAAGTTTAAAAAAATGAAAAACCGCCAGCACTGTTCATCTATCTCTCCCACACCTGTTATCCCAAAACCAGTGGTCTCACCACCTCACCACCACTTACCACCTTTCCACCTTATCCCCCCAGCTGGTTAACAACTCCCCTCCACCTTCACATCCACCAAAAATCATTAAATGCAAAAAAAACCTGCTCATGACTTTTGGCGCCAAAACTCCAAATGGATGAATATGATGAAATATGAAGATCCAATGGCTCAAGTGAGGTGGGAAAGTCTCAGAGGTCGACAAGGAACTCTAAGAAGTCAATAAATAAGAGAAAGATGCAGTATGGAGAAAAAAAAGTAGTGTAATTTAGTTTAGGTAGTGTCGAATAGTGTAATTTTAAATTTCTAGTATAATTTCAAGCTTTCAAGTATTTGTTTAAGTAATTTCAGTGTATTATAAACCTTTTCCCATAATCAATTTCAAGCTTTCAGTTTCAATTTCAGTATTTGCAAATTTCAAGTTCAAATTTTCAATATGTTTTGAATGTTGTTATTAGTTGTTGTTTTGGACTCAAAAGCTCACATAAGCTCCTTATAAAGCTGTTAAAAGCTTTTAGAAACATTAATTCAGTGTTTATCATTGAAACTAAAAAATACTAAAAAAATCAAAAAAATTGGTCATAAATCAAAAATCAGAAGAAATGAAGATCAAAGACTGAAGCATGTTGGTTATTGGATGAAAATGGTTTAGAGGCTTTGTGGAAAGCTATTAGGAGTGATTTTAATCACTGGTTCATAGACTTTGGCTGGAAAACAGTTGTAAGCTATTTTTAAGCATTTTTGCATTTCATTACGTAAGTAGCTTATAAGCTTTAATCTCTGTGTTTTTATGTTTCTAAGTAGTAGTTAAGTGGATTTCTACAATAAAACAGTATACTTGTTATTTATAATTAGTAGTTGCTTTAAAATCTCATTTTTACAATTTTAATAGCATAATATTTATTTTCAAGTTCTATGTTGTCACCACTGTTGTTTAATGCTCATTTAAACTTATTAAGTGATAATATAAGCTTATGAATCATTTTCATGGTCTTAATCTGTGTTATCCATTGAAAATCTTCAAAACAGTTTGTTGAAGGGGTGTTTGGATTCACTGTTTTAATGGTGTTAGAGGGCATCTGTGACATTGCTTGTTGTTGTTTCATATCACTTTAGTGTTTAATAGCTCAGTTCAAGCATAAAATTTAGTCCTTGTTTCCTAAAAAGTCAAAATCATTGTTAAAATCATTCTACTTATTAACTGTTAGAAATTTAGATTGCATAATCATCATTTAAGTTTTAAAAGTTGTTTATCTACCCTAAATTAGTCTCATATTAGCTTAATACATCAAATTAGATCATCTAGGATCATTCAAATCTCATAAAAGTCAAATTCTTAGTGTAGATTAAAAAGTCAAAATTTCTAAATGTCAGTTTTTGAATAAACTTACGAATTTTAGTGTGTATTTAATACCAAGTTTTAGCTTATAATCTTTTGGGATATCAATATTTAGCTGCTCAACTTAAATAGAAAAATATTAGTTTGTCTCTACTTAGCTTATAAACTGCTTATTTTTAATCTTGTTTTAAGTCCTTTTTCAAAATCATGCCCTGTGCACAGATTTACTAGCTTGTTTCACAAGCTCATTCAGAGCTCATTACTGAGTATTAGCTTGTTTACCTTAGCTTTTTGAGAAGCTCACCTAGCTATCTCAAAGTTCCAAGTTTAGTTTTTCACTTTGTAGCTTATTTAATAAGCCTGCTAGTGGCTTATTGTTTTGTCCATTTTAACTAGTACAAATATTACTCAGTGTTTTAAAATTTTTCATAAGTTCATTAAAAGCTCATCAATGAACTCCACAGTGAGAGCTTTAGCTTTTTGGAAAGCTTAGTTGGTGTATTTGTTAGTTCTAGTGTTCCATTTTATTTCCTAGCTTATTTAAGTGCTTAAAAATTAGCTTGAAACTGCCTAGTAACCTATAAAGTACCTTGTGCAAACAGATAAGCTTGTGCTTATTTGGAGTAAATTAAGTGCTTATTTCTAAGTAAATTTGCTTTTTCAATTGTCACTTTAGCTTATCATCATTTACTTAGCTTATTTTCAGTTCATTTGCTTATTTATTAGCTTAAATAGCCACTTGGCTAAATCCTAGTGCTCATTCCAATTTCTTACCACTGTTAAGAAATAATAAGCTCAAACTGAGCTTATTAGTGGATTTCATAAAAAGTTTTAGTTTTAAAATTTGCTTATTTTAGTATGCTTAATTAGTTTGTAAAAGAAAAGTCCAAAAAGAAAAATAAAAACAAAAAGGTTGGGAGGCAGGCTCGAACCTGAGACCTCCCACCTTTACGAAAGTGATAGTGTTGTACCTGGATAGCCTGCGCCCTTGGGTCTTTCTTGTCATGGATTGCATTATCTATTTACTTAAACCATTTTTGCCTTATTAGCTTATTTAGGCAGTTGGCTTATTACCAGCTTATCCAGTACTGCTTTTTCCGTTTTTGCAATTTTCCTAGCCTTGTATTGTTATTAAGTATTTTATAAAAAAGTTTCAGATTTTTCTTAATAGTTTTAGTATTTTTAAAACATTTAATTAGTTTAAAATAGTATTTAATTCATAATAAAAAATATAAAAGTAAAAAAAATATAAATATTTTTTCTAAAATTTTCTTTTGTCATATAGTAAGTAAGAAAATTGTTTTTACACTCGTAGGACTTTTATTTTATAAATTTTACGTTTTTTCTTACGCACTCGCGTAATTTTTATATATAACGCGCGTTTTCATTTTAGGTCACGTTTTTAGATAATTTAAGTTTACGTTTTAGTTAAAATAGTTTATTTAAGTTATTTTGTTTTATAAATCAAGAAAATCATCATTTTAAAAATAGTGATAGCGTTTATTTAATATATTTTAGCTTTTTAATTTTCTTTAATTTGCATTTAAGCCCCTGTAATTTACAAACTTTCTCTTTAGGTATATTTATTCCAAATTCACAAACCTTTTCCCATTCAATATCACCCGATCACAGATTCGTTGTACTACAGTGTTCACACCTCGTTGGGACTTAACGACCTGGGGAAACACTATACTCTCCTGGACTTAATTGCATTTGGTTCTAGACTGTTTGGATTTTTATTACGGTTGACCATTCACAAGTGGTTAGCTTGTGTGATAAAACCTGACTGTCTGGACCCAATCAAGAGTCGATACTCTCATCATATTTTTTGATGCAAATACCACAGTGTCGTGTTTATAACTTGTGTAAAATGGTATTTGATTAGAAAAAAGTAAATGGTGTAAAAAGGCATCCAACTTGTCACTTTTTCTTTTGTAGGCATCAAACTTTTAATTTTTCTATTATAGCATTCAACTTTTTTAATTTTCCTATTGTAAGCCTGTAGCGCACAAAAAGTGATGTGAAAATAAAAAAATTGTGGATGTTGAATGTCTACGAATATGAAAATTAATGAAGTTAAATGCATACAATAGGAGGATTTAAAAAGTTGAATATCACAATAAAAAAATTTAAAAAAATTAAATGCTACATTAAAAAAGTTAAAAATTTGATGCTTATCTTATGCCTTTTAAAACTATTTAAAATAAAATAAAATGTGGTGACTCCCTTTTTCTAACTATTCCATAAAACCTTCCACACGAAACAAAACCCTCACACATCCCCTATCTATCTCCGCCGCCGCCGCAGTCACACCATCACCGTCGACCCCATCCTTCTCCGGCCACACTCTCCGATAACGTATTACTCACATTTCATTATATTGATGCTTAATCTAATCATTATTATGTCAAATTTAGGGCTTATATTCATATACTTTCTTTGTTAGGCTAAGTTTTAGTACTATTTGCTTTTGATTTATCTGTTTTGATTGATTCATAGGTTTCGATGTCGAATCTAGGGCTTGTATTGATATGTATGGTGCATAGAATTATAGATTATGCACGATGTGTTTACGGAATGTAGTTTTGATGTTATTGTGTTACGCGTTAGAAGTTTCAGTAGTGTAGATGTGTTTGCGTTTTTTATGTCGAGTTTACGGCTTGTATTGATATGTGAGGTGCATAGAATTATGGATTACGCGTGGTGTGATATGTTAAAGTAATGTAGAATTTGATGTTACTGTGAGTAGAAGTTTCAGTAGTGTAGATGTGTTTACGGAATGTAGTTTTTGATGTTATTGTGTTACGGTTGATGATGCGTTAGAAGTTTCAGTAGTGTAGATGTATTTACGCTTGAGTTATAGGTTTTGATGTCGAGTTTACGCCTTGTATTGATACGTGACTTGAGGCACATTGATTTATAGATTACGCACGATATGTTAACATAATTTAGTTTTTGATGTTATTGTGAATAGAAGTTTTAGTAGTATTGATGTATTTGCAGAAGTTTCAGTAATGTAGATGTGTTTGCGTTTTTTATGTCGAGTTTACGGCCTGTATTGATATGTGAGGTGCATAGAATTAATGTAGTTTTTGATGTTATTGTGTTACGAGAAGTTTTAGTAGTATTGATGTATTGGTGTTTTAGTTATCCGTTTTAATGTCGGGTTTACGGTTTGTATTGATATGTGAGGTAGAGTATATTATAATGGAATCGATATCTGTGATCTTGTCGTTGAAATTGTACTGATATTGATAATGTGCATTTATTGTACAAAAGTTAGGTTAAAATTTTAGCGTTAGGGTTTTAGGTTAAGCTTTAGTATTGTAGATGTATTTGCGTTTGATTTATAGGTTTCGATGTCGGATTTAGGGCTTGTATTGATAGGTGAGGTACGTAGAATTATAAATTATGCATGATATGTGAACGGAACGTATTTTTTGTTGTTATTGTGGTACGTTTTATAATGCGGTAGTTCTAAGGAACTTAGGTTGAAGTTATAGTGTTAGATTTTATATAGATGTATTGACATTTGACTTGTCGGTGATCGGTTATTTTACTGTTAAGTTTTAGGTGAAGTTTTAGTAGATTAGAAGCTAGGTGTTATTATGTTATAATTTAATGTTCTGTGGTATTATTGATGCCGAACTTAAGTAAATTATACTGTTAAAGATGTAACTACGTCTGATTTGTCGGTTATCTACGTTTCGTATTGATGTTCGAAGTATGGTGAGTTTTAAGTTAGATACGAGCTGTTAGAATGCACAGGTATATTTTTTTAATGTTATTGCACTTATGTCGATAATCAATAACTTAAATTTAAATATTAGTGGTATAGATGTATTTGAGGGTTTCTACTGGTGTTTGAAGTGAATTGAGTTACAGATTAGGCGCTAGCTATAAACGTATAGTATTTTACATTTTTTTTGTACTATGATTGATAAGGCACTATCTATACAGAACTGAAGTTAAGTTCGAGTGATAGATATGTATTTGCGTGTGACTTATTGGTTTTTATGTCAATTGAGACTTGTATTGATGTGTGAGGTACAGCAAATTATAGAAGAGATGCAATCTTTTTCTTTGTTAATATTCTGATGTAATTGTTATTGTACCAACTACTAAGCTTGGTATTGCAGTATTGATAGGCTTATAGTAAGTTTTTAGGTTGTAGTTACGTTTGATTAGAAAACAAGGGGACACAGATTGGGATAGTTTTGGTTGGCAGTATATATGTGAATGACGTGGAGGCACACTTAAGATGAGAGTTTTTTTTCGATATGAGATCGTGAGGAACGGTAGATATTGAGTTGACTACTGATGTGGTGAAAATATTTATATACTATTGTGTCATACTGCTTGATTTGATGACTACTTGCAAGTGTTTTTAACATGTAAATTATTATTGCATCTTGTCAGAAAGCAAACAAGGAAGAGGAATTATGTTGGACATAAATCTGTTTAGAGAGGAAAAAGGATACAATCCTGAAATCATACGTGAATCACAACGCCGTCGGTTTAAGGCTGTTGAAATTGTTGATGAAATTATTCTTCTCGATAAAGAGTGGCGACAACGTAAGTATTCTCTTACCTGATTGAAGGTCGTCTTTAATTTAGAAGACTGAAAGATCAGGATTAACAAATATATAGTATATATGCAATCACAAGATTCTATTCATGTTTTGATTTTCGGTCAATTTGAGCCGGAACAGCTAAGCGAAAAAGATTTTAACCAAGCCAAAATGTCAAAGTTTGCAAACTCTTCGGGACTTAAAGTTGTTAAAAAGTTTTTACCCATATATTGTCCCAACTCGCTTGTTGGGGCCGACGATCGTTGACGCTTTGTAGCGTCTTCACGTAAAGTATTATAAAAGTTTATGTTAATGTCCCTTGTCATTCGAGACGAACCGGGCGTATTGGGTGAGAATTGGGTTTGGTTGTTGACCATATTTTGTTGCATAGATTTCAAACAATTTTTTAAAATAATCATTAAATTTAAAAACTTGTGATTCTATATAGTTGGGATCTTCACCGTTTAACCCAAAGGATAATTCTAAATTTTCCATTATTCTTCTTATTAAAAGTTCTACGCCTCCAACATTTAAACATGGATTAAGTACGGCGGAACAAGTATAAACCAAAGGTAAACTAGCAAAATATTTTATAAATATCTTTTTTATAACTTTAACCATTTTTCTAAACATTTGAGTAGGTGAGTCTTTTAATTCGTCTAATTTTTCCGTCATAGCATAAATTTGATTTAAAACTAATGGGCTAGTTGGGTAACAAACACCCGATACTATAGTTGTTGCCTCTTTAAAAACTTCTAAAAAAATAGTTAAAGCATTTAGTCGATCCCAATCTTGGTCATCTATCGAAGTGGAACGGTTTTTTCAACAAGTAATTCATTAAAAGCATGTAAAGTATTACGTTTTAAGTAATATATTTTCAAACATAATACAAGTAGAATTCCACCTAGTAGGTGTATCAAAGGCCGGTCCTAGGGGTGGTTCACCACATTGTTTACAAAAACGTTTATAGTTCATTTGTCGTTCATTACTCGAGCGATATATATTTGTTAACATACCCCTAAATGTCAAACGTAATCTCTCACATATTTTTAATGCCGCTTGAACGGATAAATTTATAACATGAGCAACGCAATGGAATGAAAAAAGCACCATCTAAAATGGGTTTTATACGTAATTTTAACAATTCCATAGCTCTAGTATTATTAGATGCATTATCTAGTGAAATCGTAAAAACTTTATCATCTAAATTATATTCAATTAAAGTGTCATGTAAATTTTTTCTTAAATTAGATCCCGTATGAGGATAACCAAATAGTTTAAAAGCAATTGTCCGTTTCATTAATAAACAAGATTCGGGATTAAACCAATGAGCGTAGCGGCGAGATAAAAATTTGCCGAACCATGTGGTGCGGTCCAAACATCCGTAGTTATAGAAACACCATATTTATAATCACGAAAACCATCAATTATATCTTTTTTAGCCGTTTCCCATAATTTAAAATCATCACTTCTAAGTTTAGTACTTTGTTTATACCGCGAGTGTAGCCTCTTTTGATGATGGCGTAAGCTTGGCGTTTTTCGATGAGGTTGAATGGATAAGTATGTTGAATTACCCACCCACCGCAAAAATCTCTTTGAAGCGCATCATTATCATATACACAAATTTGACCATCCTCACCAATAGTATCGTCGGTATTTTGAGGTAATCATGGGTACATTTGGCTATATGACCCTTTAGTGTAGTGTTAGCCCCAGAAGCATAAAAGTTCAAACATTTTTTGCAACGCGCCTTTTCCGTCCCATCCTTCATAATACACAAATCCATATGAGACCAAACCTCGGGATTTTGTGAAGTTGATTTAACAACCGCAACATCATCTTTTGTGTAATGTTTTCGTGACCGGAAAGACCCAACGGAGGGATTAGTGGAAGCTTTTTGTGATTGTGAGTTTTCCATTATAAAGAAATTAGAGAGATTAAAGAGAGATTTGATGTGTTTTAAGCCTCAACCCAATACACATATTTATACTACAAGTTCTAGCTTCAAAATACTCAAAAATTCAAAAAAACCAAAAACGGTAACAAAACAAACCCCAACTCTACGGATAAACATTGCCAATTTTCACACCCCGTCGGTTTTGAAAGCGGTAAAACCGGTTAAAACCGGTCAAAACCTGTTTTGAATTCCAACGGTCAAATTTTGACCGGTTTTTAGCGGTTTTCGACAAAAAATCGGTTTTAACGGTTTTGAAAAACCAGCTTTACCCAATTTCGAACGGTAAAACGTCGGGTGGAAAAGCGAAAACGGTACAACCGGTTCGGTTTTAGAAAACGGTTTCGGTTTAGTAAAACCGGTTTTCTTAAAAACCGGTTCGGTTTTATGGTTCGGTTTTTTAACTGGTCGGCCGGTTTTGACTGTTTCGGATATAAGTTAAGTATCTCTTAATTAGCTAAAAGCCGTTTTCAACCGGTCTAAAAGGTCTTTTTTGTAGTAGTGTATATTCATGTGAACCAATTAATCTCAATAATTTTGGCATAAAAGATTGAACATGTAGTATCTCTTAATTAGCTATGTATTTTGAACTTTCAGTAACTAAAACTGAAACTTCTTTGGAACAGATGATCTTTAAAGAGGTATTTTCAGTTTTGTCATAAGAATTGTTTCGGTGTTTGTTAAAAGAAAGCTCACTTAAAATCCGCAAAAATATCAATAAAATTTCTGAAAATGGGGTATAAAGTTGCAAAACTGTAAATGAAAAAAAAATATAAGCGTGGAAAAGTATTTAGATATTAAAGTAAAACTATGTTTATTTTTATAAATTTATAATCATTTTGTGATAAAAGATTGAAAATGTGATTAGATTTACTATTCTAACTTAAATCGCATAAACCAAAAAGTATACTAGTTTATTATGCTATGTTTTCCATTTTGTATAATGTCCTAAAAGTCCAAAAAATACTAACTTCGTACATTTTAAAAAAGCAGTTTAATTAGCTTTTGGCAATTTGCTATTATTAATTCTTGTATTAAGTTTCTTTTTTTTAGAGGTAAGAAAATACCATATCAAACACTCTAGCCGTACGTGCATTAGCTTAAACTTGAAGTCAACCTAAACTACTTGACTTTTCCAAAACAGAAAAACTTGTACAAAATGGTCAAAAAAGTAATATTAATGCAACTCTATCGAAACTCCTATGAACCCTCATAGAAACTTAACTTATATCCTTTCACAAACCCTATATATACAACATAAAAATCACAAAACCACCTAACCATGCAAAACTAGCTAACCCTAGATATATATACATACAAACCCTAGCTACTACTACATAAAATGAACAACAATAGAAGAAGAGCACCATCATCTTCCTCAAAAATGCAAAAACACCGAAACACGAGCAATCGCCGGAGTTTGTTCGTTGTGTTTACGAGATAGATTAGCCAAGATAGCGAAATCTTCATCCAGAGTGGTTGCTTACAACGACTCTTCGTCTTCGTGTTCTTCATCTTCTGTGTCTTCAGTGTCTTCTGTTTCTTCGTCTTCTTCGTACGTTGCATCTCCCATGCATGATTATAGAAAAGGCAAGCTAAAGAAGAGCAAATCCATGGCATTTGTTAGTGAAAGAAATTTGGAAAATGATGCAAAGAAGAAAAGTGGATTTTGGTCAAAGTTGATGCATTCAAGAACTATGAGAGAAATATTGACCACAAGAGTTTGACTTGATTTTCTTAATTTTTTAAGGTTTCGTTTAGGCTGGTCGCATCCCATAGGTTCACATCGGTTGGGCAACACTTTTTTTCCTCCCCAACCGATTTGAACATCGGTCCTCTCGATTGCGACACTCGGTTGCCACATCGGTCGAATGTCAAGAATTTGCAATATCGAGTGCAAATTCACTCGATGTTAAAAGCTTCGTTTGGCCAAAAGTGACCGCTTTGGTCATTAAACTAAAACTTTTTTTTAAACCAATTTTACCACTCTATAAATACCAACTTCACCTCAAACACACTTCTTAACACACAATTTCAAAAAAAACAAAAAAACAAAAACTTGGGTCGTCGATCAAGGGGCATCCGGGTCATGTCGTCGCTGACGTGGATTCTGGATGACCAGTGTCGTTCGTGTCACCGGCTAGGACTAGCCTTAGAGAAAAGAAAAACTCTTTGTACTATATAAATACCTTTCTTTTTCTTTGGCTTAATTTAGAAACTAAATATGGAAGTGTGTCAAGATTATAGAATAGAAAAAGCAGTAGATTATTTATTAGTGATTTGTTGAGCATTATTCAAATTTTCTATATTTCATTAATGATTATTATAGTAAGATTATATTGTTTAACAAGTGCTTTCAAGACATGTTTAAAATTTTGAACTTTATTTTTAAATTGAAAAATACATTTAATATACATTAATTGATTTTATAACTTATCTTAATTAGTTATGTTTTTGTAAATGATAAGCTTAAAAAAAGTTATTTAATCATCTACGCTGGTACTATATGGGCACCGGTTAGACAAACTCGTTAATATATTTGTTAATATACTTCTTGATGTGCCAACCATATCCCAGAGTTCTTGGAAAGAATATTATCTAATAGTTTACTCATTTTAGGTGTCATATAACTTAGTTTGTGAGTATACTATAAATTGGGGTTGTCTAATGAGTGCCTTTTGAGCATTGTTTAAAATGATTATGTAAGTAAATTTTTAAGTTTATTAAATTAAAATCACTGCTATTTTAGGTAATTTATAAGTTTAATAAATGCATTATTGAATACATTTTCTAATTCAAAAGAAAAGTTTATGATTATTAAATGCATCTTAACCAATGCCCTGAGGGCACTAGTTAGACACTCTTAATTATTAATGAAAATAAATAATAATTTATCCGATCAAGTTTGTGTAAGAGATAATTATAGTTATGAAAACAAATATATATACAAATTTATATTTGATTTAGTGAATCCTACTAAGCTAATATATCAACGACTTTCTATTTAAGGTTTTTTTAAACTTAAGTCATGGTGTCACAAGTTTTGAAGCATTAAATAATTTATAATATTATATTTACATGTTACATGGTGTTAATACTTTCATAAATTTATGATATTTCCGAAGTTTATCATTATATATAAAAATAACGTTATTTACAGAAATAAATGTGTCCATTTAATGTTTCAAAACTTGTGTCACCATGACACAAGTTAGAAAAAACTTTTTATTTAAAATTTAATTTGTGCTTCCATAACTAGTTTATCAACAAAATTTTGCATATTGCTCCAAAATTATGAATCATATCTATTCAGCTTGATAGAAAGTATTAAACATAAATATAACAGGTTTATATGTCGATGTTAGAGATAATATTCCTCTCTAACATTTATAGTCATACCTTGTTTTTCATTCACATTCACGTCAATATATATAAATATGCAAAACAGAACTTTTTGGTGATGGTTTCATATTATATTTATATTGATATTATATTTTCAACACACCCGTATCGATGGCTTCGAATAGATCGATCCACGTACTCAATGTTGATCCGAATAAATATTTACATAATTTTATAATACCTTTCTGTGTCTAGGTCATTCCAACATTAAGTAAACAATAGTTGATAATAAAGCCTTTACAACTAAACAAACATAACAATGAGTTTGAAACTTAATACTTACCTAGTAGGTACAAGCGTGTTGCAGCGGCAGTACTCGACTTTTAAAATTTTCGGTTAGAAATGTTTTTCAATTTTATTTTTTCCGATACAATAAATTTACGGATGATGATAATTTTAGGTTTTAATAAAAATAAGCATTATCAAACTAACTCATATAATAAATTTTGATTAGCCTTGTGATGTTGCTACAATACAGAAACAATATCTGGTAATATTATGAAGGTATAAGATCAAATTGGTTTACAATGATTTATAGTTATAAGTGAGTATAAGACAATGGCAATTCATTCATTTATACGGTATAAAAATATGCACATGCTAATCAATAAACATTATATTTTATTTAGATTTTTGCATCATATCGTTTCAAAAAGTATAGTTGTATCATGTTAAGAAAAATTAGTTCTACAAATATACAAGTTTTAAAGGTTTTTTTTTCTTTTTTTCTATTTTTTTTAATTTATTTATTATTAGTTATTATAATTTTTTTCTTTTGAACTTGTTGGTATTTGTTCAAATCTTGTTTTATTATATTTGTCTCGTGTGACATAGGTGTGGGATGTAAATAAAAGAGTGTTTATAAATGTAAATAAAACTCATATATTATAAAAATCATCTAAGAGTTAACTAAGAAAAGAGATATTTAATTAATCAACCCTATGCATATTGTATGAGTAACATAACATATATTAAACTGTAGACTTAACACTTAGCACTTTGTATCATTTTCTCAAGTTTTATAAAAACATTTTAAATGTGACTTAAATGTTTCTTGATGGCACTCTTACGATTAAATCATATTTTTGAACTTTGTAACTCATAATTCTAACAATTTCAATTCTATCGATTTAATTTGTTTGTGTTTTGTTGCATAAAAATGTATACAAATTCAAAATAAATAATAAATGAGGTATTAAAATGTTGTGGAAATGATTTAGTACAAGCATTTGTAGTGTGTACATGATGTATTATTGTATTAACACTTGTATTATTTAAAAATGCATTAATGAGTATTTTACATAATTTATTAAAGTAAATGTTATTCATACATTATATGTAATATAAATATAGATTATAGTTGCTGCAAAAAACATAAAGTTTAACATATGTTAACATGTTGGGTACTAAAAATTGACTTGGGAGTAGAAAGAACACCTAGTTTGGCCCATGATCGACAATATATTTTTGAACTTCTCCACAATGTTTTGTCTACCCTAATGGAAAGAGAAAAAAAATGTCTACTTTTTATTTTAAACTTTATCGATTAAACTGCACATGCTAATCTAATATAATTAAGGCTCAACAAAACAGACCGAAAATCAAATCCAATTAAAAAATCGAGCTGAACCAGACCAATCGAAACCGAACTGATCATATTCGGTTTAGTTCGGTTCTAGCCAAAACCAAAAAAAAACACACCTAAATCATATAAACCGAACCGAACTAAATGGACCGACACAAAACCAAACCAAACCGAGTTACTCTTGTTCGGTTCGGTTCGGTTCTCGGTTCATATCTTCCACAAAATTAGTTTTTGGTTATGTTCGGTTCAGACTCGATGCTCAATCCTACTAATCTGTACGGTTGTCGATTTCGTGTTGTTCCTAAACTTTATTAAGAAGCATGCTTATTGACTTAATGAAAAGTATGCTAATATTTTCTACATAAGAATATTCTTAGTTGTTTATGTTGCTAAAGCATAACACTCATGTTCAAAAGCTATTCAAAACACGTTTTGTGATAATTTTGTTCACTACTTGTGTACTTAATTTCCCCACACCAAACCTTTTTTGAACGCTTTTTGAGAGAAATGCATATTGTTCCAAGAATTGCTAATGATCACTCAAACAGTCAAATAAATCGACTTTTAATTACTAGACGAAAATTCGGCAAACGACAAGGTATATCGATAAATAATTATATTTGTGAACTTGTGGTTAAAGTGTGACATTTGATGCAATATTTACGAGTTCAATTTGTAGTCATCATGAGAAAATAATTTACGGGTTATAAACAAAAAATGATAAAAGTTTAAGGATGAAACAATAGTTAGAATATTAATTTAGTGGTGGATATTGTTATCATTTTTAATCAAAGGTATTGTAGGGTTTAAACATTACTCAAATTTAAAAGCTTTAAGTTTAAGAAAAATTTACACATACATTATAAGTAGTATGGTATAGACCTATAAATGGTAGATCAAGTTGTATGGGAGCAAATTATTAATATTGTTTATCGGTTGTCATAATTTCGTCTAGTGTTTGTTATGTAGTAAAGATTATTTCGTTCTCATGTTTTTTATGTATTAAAGATATATAATACTTTTATATATAAGTTGCATTAAATTTTAAGCAAGGTTATAAATAGCGTGAGGCGTGGTGTGACGGCATAATCAAGCCTTACATCTTAGCGGTCAAAGTGAAGCTTTTGCGTTTATAAGGTGTGACATTAAGCGGCAAAAAATAAATAATTCTTTATATATTTATATTATATTATTGGCATAATTTCATATATATTCTTCTCTGGATGAATAATTACATGTATATCTTTCGTACCAGTTTTTTATGCATAAAATACAATGCTTTTAATGCATCAAAAAGATATATATGTAATTTTTGAAATTACCAAAGATGTATATGTAAAAGCCCTATTTCATATATATCAAGTTTATAAAAACGTGGCATAAGGTATCGCATAACGATGACTTGGCGGCATGACCAAACTTCACATTTTTGCGGGACCTTTGCGAAGCCTTTATGCACCTTTTAGAACCATGATTTTAAGTTTTTAAGAATTTCAAAAATTCAAGATTCCATAAAAAGGATGCACATTTTATATCTAGTAAAGATAATTAACACCTGACTAGTATTTGTACATGCTTGAAGATATGTGTCGCGATCTTCTTTAATCTTTCGGTTTTTACTCATGTAACGCCTTGTCTAACATGGCATTTGACTAGTATTTGTACATGCTTGAAGATATATGTCGCGATCTTCTTTAATAGTTTGGTTTTTACTCATGTAACGCCTTGTCTAACATGACATTTGACTAGTATTTGTACAGTGGGGATCTACCCCAGATAGTACTAAAAACAATGAATATAATCAAAACAATCAAAAAGGAGAAAACAAAAACACAATCACAAGAATATAAAACATAGATTCATTAATTGCATAATTAAAGTGTACATAAGTACATGTCATTCCCAAAAGATACCATCAAAAGCCCCAAAAGATAACCATTTATCACATATAGCCCTAAGAACATTGACAAAATTGTTCCCTGCAATCACTTGAACATAAGTTTCGACATCAACTTCTTAACTTCCAACAGCTTAATCACATCACGACGTTGAACCTGGTTAAGATGCTCGAGAACCTTGTACGACATCACCGTTGGACGATCCATATCCTTCAAGTTCAGTTATGAACGCTTGCTGTTGGTTTGTAATCTCAAGCAAATCAACAAAGGACTTTTGTAGACCCGCTGCAAACTTTAAATCCTTGTCATTTTCCCTTTGGAAGTAAACTACCATTGAATCAAAGAAGTAGTGAGAATTAGCAGCAGCGACAAGTTCATCAAGACGTTCAAAACGGGCCATTATTCTTCGATGTATAAAGACGCTTTTTTGGGGACAAATCTTTGTTTATGGGTATGCAAATGATTTGTAAAAGTTAAACTAACCAATTACCAAAAGATGCAAATTTTGATTGTTCACTTAGTTTTGCAATGCATAACCAAACACTATCAGTTCGTAAAACAACCTAAATTTTTATTGATCGGTTTCATGTTGACAACCATTACAAACTTCCCTAACATCTAAACATACAGTTAGCTAGAACAACAACTTTCAATGTCATCCCTTTCCTTCCTTTCCTTTAGATCTTTATACACAACTTCAAGATTATTAATCCTTGTTTCCAAATAAATTTTTTTTGATAACCCTATGTCGGCAGCATCTTCCTTCTCCTTCTTAAAACCCAAACACTCTTTATTGGAGCAATCTTTCTTTCCTCAACCCAATCTGTACCAAGCCTTCCCTTTATCGCTTTTGTGCCATTGTTAGTGATTTGAGTTGAATTTGTGCTGCTGGTAACTCCCTTTTTCTAACTATTCCATAAAACCTTCCACATGAAACAAAACCCTCACACATCCCATATCTATCTCCGCCCGCCGCGTCACACACCATCACCGTCGACCTCATCCTTCTCCCGCCACACTCTTCGATAACGATATCACTACATTTCATTATATTGATGCTTAATCTAATCATTATTATGTCAAATTTAGGGCTTATATTCATATACTTTGTCTTAGGCTAAGTTTTAGTACTATTTGCTTTTGATTTATCTGTTTTGATTGATTTACCGGTTTCGATGTCGAATCTAGGGCTTGTATTGATATATATGAATTATATATTATGCTGATGTGTTTACGAATGTAGTTTTGATGTTATTGTGTTACATGTTAGAAGTTTCGTTAGTGTAGATGTGTTTGCGTTTTTGATGTCGAGTTTACAGCTTGTATTGATATGTGAGGTGCATAGAATTATGGATTAAGCGTGGTGTGATATGTTAACGTAATGTAGAATTTGATGTTATTGTGAGTAGAAGTTTCAGTAGTGTAGATGTGTTTACGGAATGTAGTTTTTGATGTTATTGTGTTACGGTTGATGATGCGTTAGAAGTTTCAGTAGTGTAGATGTATTTACGCTTGAGTTATCGGTTTTGATGTCGAGTTTATGCCTTGTATTGATACGTGACTTGAGGCACATTGATTTATAGATTACGCGCGATATGTTAACATAATTTAGTTTTGATGTTATTGTGAGCGAAGTTTTAGTAGTATTGATGTATTTGCGAAGTTTCAGAGTGTAGATGTGTTTGCGTTTTGATGTCGAGTTTACGTATTGATATGTGAGGTGCATAGAATTAATGTAGTTTTTGATGTTATTGTGACGAAGTTTTAGTAGTATTGATGTATTTGTGTTTTAGTTATCCGTTTTAATGTCGGGTTTACGGTTTGTATTGATATGGGGTAGAGTATATTATAATGGAATCGATATCGTGATCTTGTCGTTGAAATTGTACTTGATATTGATAATGCATTTATTGTACATAAGTTAGGTTAAAATTTTAGCGTTAGGGTTTTAGGTTAAGCTTTAGAATTGTAGATGTATTTGCGTTTGATTTATAGGTTTCGATGTCGGATTTAGGGCTTGTATTGATAGGTGAGGTAACGAGAATTATAAATTATGCGTGATATGTGAACGAACGTATTTTTGTTGTTATTGTGGTACGTTTTGTAATGCGGTAGTTATAAGGAACTTAGGTTGAAGTTATAGTGTTAGATTTTATATAGATGTATTGACATTTGGCTTGTCGGCTATCGGTTATTTTACTGTTAGGTTTTTAGGTGAAGTTTTAGTAGTATAGATGCATTTACTCGGTTTCAATGGTGAGTTAAGGGCTTGATTTTGTATCAGAGGTACAATGGATTATAGATTATGTGCAATATGTTAACATAATGTAGTTTTTGATGTTATTGTGTTGCGAGAAGTTTTAGTAGTATTGATGTATTTGTGTTTGAGTCATCGGTTTTGATGTCGAGTTTACGGCTTATATTGAAAAGGTTAACTACAATGAACTTATTATATAATTGATTTTTGTGATAGTGATGTTGAAATTGTACTGTGATCCTGATGTTAAAAGTTTGGCGTTAGGTTTTTAGGTTAAGTTTTCGCAGCAGTGTATGTATTTGTGTTGGATTTTTTGGTTTCGATGCCGAATTTAGGGGTTGTTATTTAATGAAGTACAAGATTATAGATTTTGTGCGATTTGTTATTGTGTGTGAATCTGATACAGATTATAGATTTTGTGCGATATGTCAGTTGTCAATGTAATGTAGTTTTGATGTTATTGCGGTAAGGCTGATAATGCAGTAGTTAGGGTGATATTTTAGTGGTAGAGATGTATTTGCGTTTGTTTTAGTAGTTACGTGGACTGTAGATTATAGATTAGAAGCTAGGTGTTATTATGTTATAATTTAATGTTACTGTGGTACTATTGATGCCGAACTTAAGTAAATTATATTGTTAAAGATGTAATTGCGTCTGATTTGTCGGTTATCTACGCTTCATATTGATGTTCAAGTATGGTGAGTTTTAAGTTAGATACGAATGTTAGAATGCACATGTATATTTTTTTAATGTTATTGCACTTATGTCGATAATCAATAACTTAAATTTAAATATTAGTGGTATAGATGTATTTGAGGGTTTCTACTAGTGTTTGAAGTGAATTGAGTTACGATTAGGCTTAGCTATAAACGATAATATTTTACAATTTTTTTGTACTATGATTGATAAGGCACTATATACGAGACTCAAGTTAACTTCGGTGATAGATATGTATTTGCGTGTGACTTATTGGTTTTTATGTCAATTGAGACTTGTATTGATGTGTGAGGTACAACAAATTATAGAAAAGATGCAACCTTTTTCTTTGTTAATATTCTGATGTAATAGTTATTGTACCAACTACTAAGCTTGATATTGCATAATTATTAGGAAACTTATAGTAAGATTTTAGGTTGTAGTTACGTTTGATTAGAAAACAATGGGACACAAATTGGGATGGTTTTGGTTGGCAGTATATATGTGAATGGCGTGGAGGCACACTTAAGATGAGAGTTTTTTGATGAGATCGTGAGGAACGGTAGATATTGAGTTGACTGCAGTCAGATGTGGTGAAAATATTTATATACTATTGTGTCATACTGCTTGATTTGATGACTACTTGCAAGTGTTTTTAACATGTAAATTATTATTGCATATTGTCAAAAGCAAACAAGGAAGAGAATTATGTTGGACATAAATGTTTTAGGGAGGAAAAGGATACAATCTTGAAATCATCGTGAATCCAACGCCGTTGGTTTAAGCCTGTTGAAATTGTTGATGAAATTATTCTTCTCGATAAAGAGTGGCGACAACGTAAGTATTCTCTTACCTGATTGAAGGTCGTCTTTAATTTAGAAGATGGGGATTAACAAATATATAGTATATACTGCAATCACAAGATTCTATTCATGTTTTGATTTTAGGTCAATTTGAGAGCGATTCTTGAAAAGATTTTAACAAGCTCAACAAAGAAGTAGCCAATCTCAGGATTGTAAGTCCTTTTAATATGTTCAGTGGTTTTATTGAAAGTCTTGTCTACGCTAATATTTTTGATATAAGGTCACTAAGTGTATTCATAAAATCAATCTGGATTCAAATTTTTGTATTAAACATAAGACATTTAAGATATAACCAACATATTTAATTCCATGGTGAAAAACACTTTGAACATTTGAACTCTATGCTTTTTCTCGATTAGATGGAAATAAATTTTAAGTTTTTGATAGGTTGATGATATTATAATGTACATATTACTACTCTATAAAAAAGGTAGCTTTACTCACTATATAATTGCGTGAAGGATGCATAGGTTGGCGCTTATTTGAAAAGTTGGAGAAAGTGGACAATCGGTCCATGACTCAGTTCCTGTTAGCAAGGATGAGGTGGACATGATTTTTAAAAAATTTATTTATAATATTTCTAATTTTAATAGTACACTTAATAGTTTTTAATTTTAATTAATTTTCAGTTAAAAAAAATGGTATCGATCTAACCGATCGGTTGCAACCCGCCAACGGATCGGTTAGACAATTTAGTCAAGTAGTTTACCACCAACCGAATCGGTTGGTGAGCCAACCGATCCGGTTGGAGCTCTCGGTAAAAAAAATTCTAATTTTTAGATTTTGAGTTTTAGCTTACGTTTTTAGTTTTGTTAAGTGTCTTTATTTGCTTAGTATATGTTTCTATAGTTTGCTTTTGTTTTACTAACTCTAGCTATTGATCGGTTTTTGTTTTGGTTTTGTTTTGTCAAGTTTAGCTAGTTAGTATGGATAGTTTGAGCGGAATTTCGAAATACCTTCGTAATTTGGATGAAATGCTCAAAGAGACAGGAAGTTCATTGGAAAAGATTGGAGGTATCTTAGAAGGAAGTAAGAAAGATTTGGGAATTGATACGGTTAGTATGGAAGAAACGGGTGAAAACAAAGTTCAACTTCCTAAGAAGGGAAGAGTTGTGATATTCACACAAGCACCTTTAACGGGTATGATTAGCCTTGATGAGGTTGGTACTTGGTAGTGTAGAAGGAGTGAGTGCTTGGGGCCGACTTAACATGGCTTATGGAGAAAACTACATTGTTGAGAAAGTTCTTGACGAAATTGGTCATATGCGTTTGGATTCTGGCATATCTAAGAAGGATGGTTAAAAATCTTGAGGTTAACATTCATGGTCACATTTTTGAAACAGATTTTGTTGTCGGATGAAGCCAATGAAGCTTATGTTTGGTGAGACTTTCTTGTAGCGACCAAGTGCCAAGTTGATTTTGCTTTTGGAGAAATGAGGATCAATGTCACCGATTTAGAAGAAGGAAAAGGAGTGAGCGAGATGCTAGTGGGTTGTGCGCCAATGTGGAAAAGGAAGATGTGGAAGTAGTAAAGATGGGGAAGGCAAATAGGAAGAAAACCTCATCCAACAAACTAACTCCAACCACATCCACCAACAAAAATGATTACACACCTTCATCACCTACTACATCAAACACTTTCAAACCTTTAACCGACGAACAAAAAGAAGCTATTTTGGAATTCACGGAACAAAAGTTTCTTGAGCTAAATGAGAAGAAGCCGGAGATAGAGGTACTACAATATTACGTCATCTACCGTAAGAAATTAGATGCGGTGATGCTAGCAAGAGCTATATTGGAAGATAAGAATCTATCGAAGGAGGATAGAGATAGGATTTTGTTTAGAGGTATGCCAGGAAGAGAAGGGAATTTTTTTTGCCAATTAAAGTGAATGGGACTACACCAGTTTATGCCTTAGCCAATACGGGTTCAAGTGTTAATGTTATGCCCTATCCATTGTTTAAGACGTTGGGTCTTAGTAATCCGCAACAAATCATTGAAGCTTACCATGGCGGATAATTCTCAGCGAAAGCAATGGGAGAGGTGAAGAACGTGAGAGTTCAAATTGGTTATCAACCCTACTTGGCTGATTTTCTAGTCCTAGACATTCCGGTTGAGAAAAGTTTACCACTTCTATTAGGAAGGCCATTCCTACGAACATGTGGTGCAATTATAGACATGGGAAGAGGTACGATGACAATTGATGATGGGATCTCGAAACAAACATATTATCCCAAACCAAGGGGACCAACTTTGGAATACATGGAGGAGTTAGAATTGATGGGCGGGCGAGGACTTGACTTGTTTCGAAGTAGGACGTGATATCCAAGGAAACCTGATGTATGGACCATTAGCTCCACCTTATTTTTATATTGAGGATGAGATGGAACGTGCATTAGCGGTGGAAGCATTTTATAACCCATTCAAAAACATCCTAGTCTACAAGAAGTTAACCGATTTCTTAGGTTCTTTACCGGTGCAACTCAAGAATTTGGAATGGAGACAGGGGGCATTTACAAGAGACAAAATGGGGATGGAGAAGCGCGTCAAATTGATATACTATGTCCGGATAGGAGAAGATTCATAAGGAAGTTCAAAACTTATGAAACATACCGTGAATTAACGGAAAATTTCTAGCGAGGACATCCTAAGACAGGAGTATTTCGAGGAATTCTAAGGAGAAAACAAGGCACCATAATAAACAAGCAATTGTTTGCTTGAATTTCATGAACTTCTTTTTAATTTTATGCATTTAGGATATCTTGTTTTTCATTTCAGTTTTATTTTTATTTTTATTTTTATGTTGAGGTTATTTGGTTAATGCATTATGATTATGAGTTTTAGTTGATTTTTAGTTTTAGTTTATAAGTATGATGATTTGAGTTTTGAGATTGGATGATTGTTGAAATTTCAAATGGTGGATAAATGTTGTGTACATCTTTAAGTTTTTGAGTAAAAATTGTTGCTTGGAAGGTGAAATGCCTAAGTAACATGAAAAATGCAAAATTTGGCAAAAATGCAAACCGAAATGGTTGTGTCCATGATAGAACGGTTGCATACAAGTATATATATCAAAAATTCACTTTTCGAGAAAACACACACACACACACTAATCCTCCAAGGTGGTTTTGCAAAAATTCGACCAAGAGAAGCTAATTGAAGGTTGTTTAAGTTGTAGAAGATCATCATGGCACCCAAACAAGTAAGCATCTACATTCAATTAAATCAATTGAGGTTTAATTAAAGCATTTGATTCGAATTGCATATTAGGTCACTAATTTGGGGGTTTTTGATATAATTCGAATTAAGTTGTAATATTTTAGGATTAAGTGGGTAATTGATATAGGAATGCATTGCAAAAAGAATTGTAATGATTGATTCAACATGGATGAGTATTAGATGATTGAATTTTCGGATTTAATTATGTTATGCCATTGAATCAAGTTAAGTTGCAATTGGTGATTCCTAGTGGTAGATGATCGTTTTTATGAGTAATAGATGTCACATTGTTGATTAGAACTAGTGATTGAAGAGTATAGGTCTTATTTGTTGAGTTCTAAGATGATGAATGTGTGATGATTTGAGGTTTGGAAAGCGAATTTAGAGTAATTAAAGGATGTAGAAATCATTGATTATGTTAGAATGCAGTCTAGAGTGGATTGGACTTAGAAATTGAGTGGGTAATGGATTAGAAGGCAAAAGCCTTCGCGCGAGAATGCATAACCAATCGGGTTAAAGCGGCGCAACGATCGGTTGAATTGGGTCAAAGCGATTCGGTTGCTCGCAGCGAAATCGGTTCAAGGTTAGTGTAATGTGGATTTGAAATTTTGAAGTGGACCTTAGAGGCTTCCATGGACCTTTCCGTTTATTCTAACACTCTTATATTGACTTATATTTATGATTTCTACAAAGAATTTTTGTAGGTAGTTCAAGCTCGGGACCGGTTCTAATTAACCCGATTGTTACAAAGTTTTGCCAAAACGAGGAGGAAGAAGTCAAGTGTAGCTTGAAGTCGGAAGCAAATGCCAACTTAAAGTTCAAAGATCTCACCAACGGGAGAAAGATGCTTGGAGCGGTTATGAAATTTCAAAATAGGACATGTTTGGTTCCGAGGGTGATTGATTGGGATTTGTTTGCTGAATATGAGTGTGAAGAGGAATTGCGAAGAATGATGCGGACATCTTATGTGTATCGGCGGATGGGGATTGGATTCGATGATTTGTCATGGGAAAGAGCATTTAGCATCAATGAAGAGGTCTATCGAGAATGGTGTGTGGAGTTCTTTTCAACCATGTATTTTGAGAGAAAGGTGAATGTTCAGAACTTGATGGAGGAAGTTTGTGTTTGGTTTAGGGTGGGCCGGATCATGCCTACACTTTGCGGGTCGGCTCTTGGCTTGTATGAACCACATGAGGTTAAGCATCGATTATTTGAAGCTCACTTTTGAGGCTTCGAGGTTTGAAAAGACTTCCCTAGTGTGCCCCTTATTGGAATCAGTGGGAGATCATTCTTGTACTAGAATCTTTGAAACCATCGGGAATCCGTTAATGAGAATACTTCACATTGATAGTGACCGGGCGTTTCATAGGTATGGGCGAGGGACAAATGTCGGAACCGGACTTATGGGTTATGATATTACGGAAGAAACTAAGGGCGATGCGATTTGTGAATAGCAGTATTTGTCTAGGAGGGCCCGGGAATTAAAGTAATAGAAACATTTGTGGAGGACATTTTGTGACAAGGTTGGCAAAGAATCTTGGGTATTATGATAGTGGTGAGTTGGCTAAATGTGGAGAGCCAAAGTTTAGTGAGATGTGGAGTGCAAATGGTTTTGGGAATGCTTTGAATAGGAAATTGAAAACTTTGGGGTTATGGATTGAACCGCAACAACAACAACCACCACAACAGCAAGGAAGTGTGCCAATGGGCAACATACCAATAGGGAGCGTGCAAGCAGTGCGTCCAATAGTTTTGATTCAGGTTGGGGAGAGTGGAACCAACATTTAGATGAGATTCAGTGTAGGGATGTGTGGAGACTTCGATGATGTTGAGAAACAACAACATCAATGATTATTCAATGCCTGTTTTTCAACACATGGCTCAAGAAGCCAATTACGAGTTACCACCCTACAATCCACCCAATGTTCCACCATATCCTTTCCCTACACTTCTTATCCGGACCCTATCCCTATCCATATCCGGGATACGCACCATTTCCTGATCCGGTGCCATATAGTGCGATTACCGAGGTTGGTGGAGCAAGCTATGATGTTGGAGGATCGATCATCGGGAGTTGGAGGGAGGAGGAGGAGGATTCGGAGATTGTGGGCCGAAAACTATGTAACCGAGAGTGATGATGATGATGAGTATGATGATGAAGAAGGTGACGAGATGGCGAGGGCGGCAGTGATCGTGGATCATTCTTGATTTTTGGTTTTAAAGACAATGGTTATGATGTGTTAAACAATATTCTTTCTATCTTTTAAACTATTTCTTTAGGATAATTATCACACTTTGTTTTATTTTGTTTTTAGTAGCATTTGGATTGTTTTGTTTGGTTTTGTTTGTGTATTGTGTGTTGCGGTTTTGTTTTGCGGGATGGATGTGTGGAAACTTATTGATGGTCAAATATTTGGAGTTGGATAACTCACATGCTTTCTTATGACCCAATATGCGTATTGCACATTCTATCCCGTGGTATCTTTTAACTATTTCTTTTTCCCATTTTCTTTACTTGGAAGTTCATTTTTATTACATTGAGGACAATGCAAAACTTAAGTATGGGGAAGAAATAGGAAAAAATGATACATTTTTAATTTTTAGCTTTTATTTTAATTTTCTTAGATAACTTTTGGATGCAAGTACTTAGAAGGAATTCGCCCTTGATTGTCTAGTTGTTTTCACACATTATTGATATATATTAAAAACAACTTGGGGTATTTCAATGGTAAAATGAGGTTTTTGAAAGTTTTTTGATTTGAACCAAATTACGGAAGTAATTCATTTTGGATTCGATAGCATTTTCTAGCGCGCATTATAGCCTTTTTCCACTTAATTGTGAGTTTCTTTTTGTATAAAACACATATTTTATTTAATATTTGTTATGAGTGTGCCGGTGATTATGTTGATTCTAGAACTTGTACTAGTTATACATTACGGTTAAAATCACTTTTGAGTGATAAAAATATGTTCAAGTGATAAGAGGCATCGTAGGATTTAACCCAAATGGCCTTGCATTTTACATCTAATGATATATTAGCTAACCACATTGGTTAGTTAACCACCCTATATGGACCCATTTGTTAGTGCTCATCTTTAGCACTAGATACCCATAGTTACACCCTTTGAGCCAATCTTTTCATTTGTTAAATCCAGAAAAATACAAAAAGATTTTACACTTCAAACTTTAGCCAACCCTTGTCATGTCTATTGGTTTGTTGCTATTTGTTTGGAATGATGGATTGTTATTGATGATTATGAAGAAGCTACACTTTGTCTATAGTGTGTACTATTCTCCAACAAAGATGAAGGAGACGTCTTTCTCATTTGTGTTTTTTGTGGTGTATGCTTACACTAAGAGTGGGGGAACTTGTTAAAAAATAATAAAAAATTTATAGCCAATGAGCTATATGAAGAATATTGATTAGCCAATGAGCTAAATTGAGTTATATATTTTTGGGATCGATATATGATGAGGAGAAGTAATCATTTACGGGATTGTGGTTTTCATGATGGCTAGCAACATGGAGGTTTAGACTTGACTTTATTTTTCTTTTAACACCAATTTCATAAACCATCCCATGCCTTATCCATACCTTTTATAAACCAACCTAACTTGACATAACCGAATAAAAGCCCTCTTTGAAAAATTTATTTTCTTTGTTTTGATACTTGTACAAGCTTATGGTAAAAAGCATTGATCATTGTTGGGAATAATGTACCACGGATAGTTGTGGTTTACAACGCTTAGATTAACACTAGCGATTGGAAGCGTATTCCTACCCGATACATTGTTACCACTACTATCAGTTTAAGTTTAGTTAAACGTGTCTAGATAAGTATGGAATAGATCTTGTGTATATTCTATTATGTTAGCTTTATACTTATCTTGTAAAGGACTCCTGGTTGTATAAAAGGAGGTCCTAGGTCATTGTCTTATGTACGTGTGTGTACTTGTTAATTTACCTACGAAAGCTTCAAGGTGTAACCCTAGTGATAACTAAGATCACTTTCATTATTATTCATCAATAATATTGGAGCTTAAGTTATGTGTTTATTCTGTGTTTACTCTCATAAAATTATACAATTCGTCTTCTAAGTATTACTAAGTAAATTCCGTTTGCTTGATAATATTATACAAAATATCATTGACACAAGGAGTGTGTCGGATCCATCAAGTGGTATCATTGACACAAGGCGCACTCTAAGTGCGACAATTACATCCATGAAGTACAAATTACAAGCATCACAACTGGAAACTACTACCAACAACCTATCCCAAACACAAGCTTCCTACCCATCATCCATCATCTATGGCTTCTTGGGAAAGCCCGACTTGGCATCACCTTGAAGCCCCATGTTAATCCACTCGTACACCCTAGGGCTTGCTAATCCCATCACCACTATCGGTGGGTGGTGAGGATGATGAAGAGGACGGGCTGATGGTGGGCTGGTGCAATGGCGAAGGTTGATGGTTGGAGCTCTTCGGGAGGAGGTATTGCTGCAAGAGGGGGAACACTCAGGACTCTTTCAGGAGGTCTCATTATCTCCTACATATGGAGATATGTAGAGGATCTCGAGCTATCTTCCTTGACTAATACATCACGAGGCTCACGGTTGTAGTGTTGATGGACCCGGCGAGTAAAGGACTTGATGTGGGAAGATTTCAGTACTTGGTGCAGTATTGGAATGCTTAATCCATAAACCCTTTGTCAACATGTTCTCTGGTGTTGAGGGGGAGGCATTGGATACTTGTTGTATGATGAGTATATGTTTGCTTGTATTCCTATTTTTATGAAGTTGTGATGGGAGTTGAATTTTTAATAGGTTTATATATCGGATACATAACAAATGGTTATTGATTCACCATGTCTAATCCACATAAGAATCAACTAGTCGAGAGCAAGCGGCTCTTGGTAAAGATTTGACAAATCCGTTTATGGTTGATATTTTACCAAAAACTATATGGTTCTCAACTCACCATATTCTTTATGATTAAGGTTGGCTAGTCCATGCAAGCTCATGAAGGTAAGGACATATCAAATCCGTTGATAGTTTGGTAGTTTGCTAAAACTATGATAAGAAGCGATCTAGTTTTAAAAATATTTACAAACTTGCTGCTCTTTGAAATTTTTTGTCAAAAATTACCTTGCTAGTTCACGGTTTCCAGCGGCGATTGTTATTTTACCACTGTTGTTCACAAGCGGTGCATATGGTAACTAATTTTTTACCTTGGAATTTAGTAACCACATTTGTCATACATATAGGGTTAAAATATTTGGAATTATCTTCTTTTCCATATTATAATACTTTCTAAAGATAATTTTTACTTAGCAATAATTCTAAACCACTAACCCTATATATCTTTTTCTCTCAATTGGCTGTTTTCCAATTCTTCTTGACATAATATCGTTTTCATCAAAAGTTTCTATGGCATCTTTGAACTGCGGATGAGGCACAACCCGGTGGCCTACCTACAAAGTCTAATGAGGAAGAGTGGCCCTTTGTTTATCATCAGTTGTGGACTTTCTTAAAACACACAGCCACAAGGTATGCTTTGCTTTTAAAACCCACAATCTATATCTCTCAAAATCAAGCAGGTTTGGACTACTGCTAAGTCCGCTTGAGGGTGGAGATACACAGCCAAGCGATGGATGCTCTAAGAGCCCAGCGTGGATGGAGTAACCCATTGATGTTGCTTGAGGCATCCCCGAGGAGAGCACTTCCGGCAGGTGATCTCAATGGCATCATCTGTGCCACGAAATTCATGATACTTTATCATCCATGGGGTGGAAACAAAAGGAGCTACTTTCAAAAGAGTGGTTTTCCCCAATAGAGATTTTGATTCATTTCTTTGCATTTCTTAGTCCAAAGAGAAACCTCTTATGAGCAATTTTAGTTCAACTACATGGCATCCTTTGGTTTGTCTAGTCAGCGATCAAGATTTTCAATACGGTCCAAATTATATTTTTACAAGTATGAAGGCAGTAATGCGAGGTAAAACCAAATTTTAATGTATCCAAGGTTTGTGCAAGCGGTTGCTAAAAATGAGTTTATTTGCAACCCAGCTAATGTTTATCCAATGGGTTACCCTAATTGAACCTAAAGTTTTTCAAAATTTGAACAAAGATAGCAATATGATTTTGCACCTCTCATACCCCAAATGCTTT
>OU343224.1:150915670-150981654 GCA_910596185.1 Chrysanthemum makinoi | reverse complement strand
AGCATTCGACAAGCATGGTATCTTTGGATTCGGGCTCGGGAATGCCTAACGGGTTGTGTTTGGGCTTTAAGTTATTGGTATGGTGCGAAATTGATTAGCGAAGGCCAACTTGATGCAAAAGCATTTTACCGTACGTATTTGATCTTAATAAGCCTTTGGAAGAGTCATTGCGGAAGCTGGAACCATGACGAATGATCTGTCCAAAGGGTTTGATGCAGTGAAGTCTGTGTTTGCCATATTGGACCGTTACACCTCTATAGAGCCTGAAGAATCTGATGGTATCAAACCCGATATCATTACAGGCCACGTGGCGATATGTGATGTTCACTTCTGTTGAAGTTATTAACTCAACCTTGAATAAATATGTATAGGGACTAATGTTGACATTTCTGGTTTTACAGTTATAGCTTAAGGATAGGTTTTGGCTCAAGTTGACAAGAGGTTGAAACTCTGAGGACTGAAGTTGACAAGTAGCTGGAAATTCTATCTGGAGGCTATATAAGCTCATAAACGGTTTAGGGTTTGATTATTCTTCCTCTACACATATCATTCACGAGATAAAAGTTGTTGATTATCAACCAAGTTAGATAGTTCTGATCATTGTGGTTCTTGATCATTCTTGTTATATTTCATTGAGAGTTGAGAGTTTGTATTGATACTATTGGCAAGATTAGTCAATAGATGCACACTGAGTAGCGATGGCGATTTGTGGGTATTCTTGAATATTGGGTTGTTGTGCTTGATTAAGATCGGTGTCTTTCGATCTTGTGATTGATTTGGTTGATAATAAAAGTTACTTGAATTGAGATTCAAGTTTATGTTCAGATTTTATTATAAAATTTTACATGGTATGAGAGACAGGTTACTAGCCTTGCTCGATAAATTGATTCGGGAAAATTAGGGTTTCAAAAATTTGGGGGGTTTTCAAATTAGTTTGATTAAACCTAATTAGCGTGGTTAATTAGTGTCTTTTGGCTCTAATTGATCAATTCTAAAAGGTTTTAGAAAGCCCTAATTTTTGGAAAAATTAGGGTTTGGGTGTTTTGGGGTTGATCTCGCTTCGATTGGTGGTTGGTTCTTGGTGTTTTGTGATCTTTTACGTTTGATTCTTGGTGGTTCTGGGTTGATTGAGATCGTGTGGGTTGTGATTCTTGTCTCAAGAGTCATAATCAGGGTTCTTGTTCCGCTTCGGATTTCGTGCCTGTAACACCTCTCCACTCCTTTATTTCTTTGTTCTTATTTCTTGTTTAGATTGGCCGGAGTAGGAGTTGAGATTTGTTGGAGGTGATTGTGATTGTTGTTGGAGTGTGGTTTGTCTGTTTAGTTGGTTCTTGACTTAGTGTGATCTGCCCTTGACCTACCACCTTGAGTGGCAAGGAAGCCTGGGAACTACTTTCTTGTTTCTTGTTTGATTGTTGTTTTACTTATTTGTCGGTATATACATACGTTCATGGTTATCTTGATGATGAATATGAGGTGATGAGCTGTTACTTTGATTATCAAATTGGATCTTAGTAATCCCTTGCATTTGCATCCTAATGACTCTGCTACTTTAACTGTTGTGTCTATCAAATTAAAAGGAACTGAAAATTATAATGTGTGGTCTTGTGCTATGTTGCTAGCATTAGAAGGGAAGAATAAAATTGGTTTTGTTGATGGGTCTTGTAGAAGATCTAATGTTGATGAGGTTCTAGGTAGACAATGGGATAGAGTTAATCTTGTTGTTTTGGGATGGATTTTAAATTCTATATCGAAGAGTTGTTTTGGGACAAATTTTTCAAAAAGCTTCCGATGTGTGGAATGAATTAAAAGAAATGTTTGATAGAGTTGATGGTTACTGTACTTTTAACTTGCACCATAAGATCGACTCTTTGTCTCAAAATGGTAGTACTATTCTTTGAATATTTTAATAAGTTGTCTACTCGTGGAAACAGGTTTGATGCCTTGGTTAAGTTGCCTAGATGTACCTGTCATGCTGCTGATGATTTTAAAAAACATAATCAATTGATGAAATTAATGCAGTTTTTAATGGGATTAGATGAGTCTTATATGCAAATAAGGAGTAATATTTGTCTAGAGATCCTCTCACGATGTTAAAGGGGCTTTTCTTCATTTCTAGTGAGGAATCTCACAGTGCGTAGTCCTTGGTTCAGATGGTGGGACTTCTCAAAAGTCTCATTCATCGTATTCAACTCCGTGTACCAAATAGAGGGAACACACAGAGGTCTTTTACTTCTGGAAGTTCTTTTAGACCTAACAATGGTCCTAGAAATAATGATGTTAAAAGGACTTATTTAGCTGGTGGTCTGTTTTAGTTTGTGAACATTGTGGCTTTAATGGTCACTTGTAGATAGGTGCTTTAAGATCATTGGGTACCTGCGATTTTGGGAAAATAGAAAGAATAATAATAATCGAGTGCTCGAATTTTAATAAGAGATTTGTTAACAATAATAATTCATTTGGCTCTAGTTCTATCTCTGCCTTTTACGATGAGCAGATATCTAAACTCATTTATTTGATTAAGGAGAACTCTGTTAGTAATAATGGAAATGGAAAGACTATGCATGCCAATATGGCAGGTATTGTCTTCAATAAAAGCAAATTTTTAATCTAAACTTTAAAGATTCTTGTCATAATAGTAAAATGAGTTGCATTGGTTGCGCGTAGGTATTATTGTAGATTCTGGTGCAAATCAACATCTTACATATATTGATAAATATTTAGTGAATGTCATTGATATTTCTAAGCTTGGTATTAAGGTGTCTCATCCCAATGAGGAATTGAAGCTTTGATTACCAAGGTTGGAAATATGGTTCTCACTAAACATTTAACATTATATGATGTGTTGGTTGTTCACTGAATCTTGTGTTAGTTTAATGTCTGTTCATAAGGTGGCTAGAGATAGTAAGTTTGTTATTGCTTTTGATGAGACCAAGTGTTATGTTTTGCCTCGGGATTTGGGGGGAATGAATGTTCGGGGATTGGTAGACGATGGATGGTTTGTATTACTTTGATGGAGATCAAGGTATTGACCTAGGGGTTAGAAGTTTTAGGTGCCTTGTGATTTGACCAAGAAAACTTGGCATTGCTTGAGACTTGGTCATCCCTGATCAAGTTTTAGCGGTGTTGAAGGGTGAAATTAGTTTCAAAATAAAGATGAAATTGAGCCTTGTGACATTTGTCCATGAGCAAAACAAACCGAGAGCCTTTTCTTTTAAGTGACCATAAAACCTTGGTTTTAGGTGATTTAGTTCATCTAGATCTTTGGGGTCCTTATAAAATAAAAAGTAAGAAGGTCACGGGTTCTTTTTAACTATTGTTGATGATTTCACCAGGTGTTGGGTTTACTTACTTAAAAGTAAGCAAGAGGTGTTTGATTATATTCAAATCTTTTAATCATTAAAACACAGTTTGAAAATGTGTTAAAATTTTTAGAAGTGATAATGGGTACGAGTTTGTTAATATTCAATTTAATGGATTTTGTGAAACAAATGGCATTATTCATCAAACATCTTGTACTTACACACCTCAACGTAATGGGGTTTTGAGAGGAAACATAGGCATCTTTTAAATGTTGCGGATCCCTATGTTTCGGGGGGATTTTATATTTGTGGTTCGAATGCATTTTAACTACTTACTTATTAACAGCCATCTTCTGTGAATGGATTGTCTCCCTTTAATCTTGTTTTTAAAAGAAAACACGAACTAAATCATTTAAGAACTTTTGGTTGTCTTTGCTTTGCTACCATTCTTACCAAGAATGATAAGTTTGGTAGTAGAATTTAAAAATGTGTTTTAGTTGGATATTCCAATTTTCAAAAAGGCTATAAACTTTATAGTCTTGAAAGGAAACAGTTTATATTCTCTAGAGATGTAAATTTTTTTGAAAATGTTTTTCCTTTCAAGATTAAAACTCTTCGCTGCTCGACCCTCTCATTGAGTTTGAATCATGTTAACTTTTTGATGAAGTAACTTGTGACAACTCGACACACCGATGATGATAATACTCATAATGATCATCATTTTGGAGGGCGACCCTCTTGCATCTTGGCTCAACTATTGACCATGAACAGAGTGATTTAGGGCACTCGATGGTTCCAATGAGGTTACCAACAAGTGAGATGGTCGCAACTCCTCTTGGTGAAGGGATTGAGGGACAGCCACTCAACAAAGCGAAGATTTGGTTTTGGAAAATAATGCCTTCCTTAAGAAGGTCTGATAGAACTTCGTTTTCCAAATAAGTATCAAGATTTTGTGGTTGATTCTAAGGTTAAATATGGACTTGAAAAATTTGTCAATTACTCCAAACTAAGTTCTGAAAACTTTTGTTTTACTGTTGAACTAAATAAAATTGTTGAACCAAAGACTTTTAAAGAAGCATCCACTCAACAGACTTTGAGAGATGCAATGGATAAAGAAATGCATGCTCTTTATAGTAATGATACATTTGAAATATGTAATGTTGGTAGAAAGGCTATAGGAAATAGGTGGGTGTATAAGATTAAGTATAAGTCCACAGGAGAAATTGAGAGATATAAAGGTAGATTAGTTGTCAAAGGTTATAGTCAGAGGGAAGGTGTTGACTTTGATGAAACCCTCTCCCAGTTTAAAATTGTTACTATTAGATGTTAATTCTTGCTGCTCAGATGTGTTGGCCTATATATCAGCTTGATGTTAATAATGCTTTTCTTTATGGTGATCTTAATGAAACTGTGTATATGACTTTACCTGAGGGATATTTTGATGTTAATGATAAAAGAGTATGTAGACTTAAAAAGTCATTGTATGGGTTAAAACAAGCACCAGGGCAATGGAATGCTAAGCTGACTAGTGCTTTACTTGAGAATGGTTTCAAACAGAGTAGAAGTGATTATTCTTTGTTCACTAAAAGTGACTTAGGTAACTTTGTTGCTTTACTAGTTTATGTGGATGATATAATAATTACTGGAAACAATTTGAAAGAAATTGAAAGTTTTAAAGTTTTTTTGAAATCTAAGTTTCAAATTAAGGATTTGGGAAAGCTTAAATACTTTCTTGGCATTGAAGTTGTTGATCTTGAAAAAGGTGTTTGTTTAACTCAAAGAAATGTTTGGATTTGTTAACTGATTTTGGATTATTGGCTTGTAAGCCTTCTGCATTTCCTCTTGAACAAAACTTGTTTTTAACTAGTGAACCTACGAGATAGTGATCCAGAATAGATAACTTGAATATCAAAAGTTGATTGGCAAATTGATTTACCTAACTCATACTAGACCGATATTGCTTATTCTCGTCATTGTTTGAGTCTTTATGCATAAGCCTCTTAGGTCTCATTTGAAAATTGCACTTAAAGTTTTGAAATATTTAAAAGGTTCTCCTGGGAAAGGTATTCATATTACTAGATGTTCAGATGTTTCTCTTGAAGCATTTGTTGATGCAGACTGGGCTAAATGTCTTACAACTAGAAAATCATTATCGGTTATGCTTGTTTTAAATGGTTCACTAGTATCTTGTAAAAGCAAAAAGCAAAATACCATTTCTAAGTCATCTGCAGAGGCTGAATATAGAGCTATGGCCTCGCTAAGTTGTTTGGGTTTTAAAATTTTAAATGACTTGAATTGGGAATATTTTTTACCTGTTAAACTCTTTTGTGATAGTCAAGCTATCAAGATAGCAACTAACTGCTTTCATGAGAGGACTAAACATTTAGAAATTGATTTACATTTTGTGAGAGAAAAATCTTGGCGGGAGTTATTAAAGCGAAAAGATTAATCCAGAGATCAACTACGATATTTTAACTAAAGGGTTAAGCAAGCTTCAACATGAAAAGCTTGTGGGAACTGAGAATGTTTGATTTATTCCGGGTTGGAGTTAAGGGGAATGTTGAAGTTATTAACTCAACCTTGAATAAATATGTATAGGACTAATGTTGACACTTCGGTTTTGTTATAGCTTAAGGATAGGTTTTGGCTCAAGTTGACAAGAGGTTGAAACTCGAGGACTAAGTTGACAAGTAGCGGAAGTTCTATCCGGAGGCTATATAAGCTCATAAACGGTTTAGGGTTTCATTATTCTTCCTCTACACATCATTCAAGAGATAAAAGTTGTTGATTATCAACCAAGATAGATAGTTCTGATCATTGTGTTTCTTGATCATTCTTGTTATATTTCATTGAGAGTTGAGAGTTTGTATTGATACTATTGGCAAGATTATCAATAGATGCACCTGAGTAGCAAAGGATTTGGGGTATTGTTGAATATTGGGTTGTTGACTTGATTAAGATCGGTGTCTTTCCGATCTTGTGATTGATTTGGTTGATAATAAAAGTTACTTGAATTGAGATTCAAGTTTATGTTCACAGTTTTGTTATAAAATTTTACAAATATCGAGTGCCACCATTGACTTTTCTTAATTTAGCTGATCAAGATATACACTTAAAACAAAAAGATAAACCTCTCATAGTAATTACGAAAAAAATGTATCTGAGTAATAATCTCTAGCTTAGCTGTAAATATTCCGTACAAAAAAAATAAATTCAAAAGAGATATTTATCAACAATATTTTGATAATAACTTCCAAAAATTAAATAACTATCATTATTTAAATTAATTCCTATATAAATCCCATATTCTCTATACGTCTTTACGATCCTAAACTTTTCTGTCTTTACGATCCTAAACTTTTCTCTTCCATGGCTGCACGTCAAGAGCACTTGTGCATGGCAAAACTTGCTGAAGAAGTCGGACGTTACGACGATATGAAGAACTCAATGACAAAACTCTCGTCTCAGAGCTCGCAAACCGAGGAGGTAACTGAAGAGGAATTCGGCCTGTTGAGCACAGCTTACAAAAACGTGATAGAAGCACGTCGAGTTTCATGGCATAGAATCTACTATATAGAGCAGAAAGAAGAGGCGCATGGTAACAAGGAGCATGCTAAGTTGGCTAAAGAGTCTAGGTGTAGGATTGAGAGTGAGATAAGTGAGATATGTTATGGGTTGTTGAAGTTGCTTGATGACAAGTTGTTGGTTGGGACAAATTGTTTTGGTGAGACGAAAGTGGTTTACTTGAAGATGAAAGGTGATTATTATAGGTATTTGGCTGAGGTTAAAGTTGGTGATGAGAAGAAACAAGTTGCTAAGTGTGCACTTAATGCTTATAAATCTGCTCAGGTTTGTGTTTTTTTCTTTTTTCTTAATAATGTGTGATTAAAAAAAAGGCTGTTATTGTTTTTAAACAAGTTGCAAGTCTTAAGTTTGGCAGCTGATATTGTTTTTAAACAACTAATCTAGAGAGCATCTTTGGGATTGCGTTTTGTAGTATAATCTATCTGATTAATATGTTTGGAGAACATAAATAATCGAAAAACAATGTTTGGCAACAAAACGTGATTGTATTTATGAAAACACATAATCAGTTTTGCAATGCAATAACACCCCTATGTGGAGAAGTTATGATTACAGACTTGCTACTAAATAGATACAAGATTAGTGTAACTAATCTTATGCTCACAAGTCACAACTAACAAACTCTAATTAGGTAATCTCTAACAACCACTATTTTGAAGTAAGATATGATTATTGGTAGTAGGAATGAATCTGTTTTGATTTGGTATACAACGAGTACTAGCTCTGAGCCTCTGATAGTCTGCAAAGAATTAACTAATATAACAAAATAAATAGAAAATCTTAGACCACGGGTTATACTTTGCTGCTATGTGATGTTATCCTATTGAATTGCTTTAAGCCATTCCCTCTATTACCTTTTTGTATGTATATCAAAGTTCTCTTGTGCATGTGAGGGTGGTGGAGTAGAAGATTCCGATCCTTCTATATATCTTAAAGAAGAGATATGATGATGGATTATCTGTTGGTGGAGTGACAGTTACCTGTCTATGTCAACGTTTCTATATAAGAGAGTGACATCGTTAAAGTAGTCCTATTTTGCTTAATGAACTCTTAATTTGAGGGGATGGTGTGGTACTCTGAGATTTGAATTTTATCAAAGGAATTAGAGGTACTAAGCAAACATTGAAAACCGATAAAACGAAGTGTCACAGTACTAATCTTGATTTGGAGAAGTTAAAGCTCTTAGCCCCTGATATAATCATATTTCTTCTCCCCCTTACTTATTCACTAAGAACCTTGTGTTTACACTCTATCCCTCGTGTGCAAATAGCTGATTATGGTGCACTTTACATTTTTTCTTTTTTGTGTGTGTGTGTGTGTGTCACCGATGTGAACAGCGACAGGAGGCACTCTTGGTAGCTTTGAATTCCTAATCAAATAAAGGATTTTGTTTAGGTACTTAGACATGTCTTTGAGCATGGTGACAAGATTTGAACCCTAGACATCTGATTTACGCTGCATCACTAGCATCGTTTTCTTGCAAAAAGAAGTTGTTAACTAACGACGTTGCCATTGTTTGTGTGGTTATAAAAATTACTTGTGCTTGCAGTAAATAGTAGATAAATGTACCCAAAATCTTGATTGCTTTCAAAACAATAAATGTGCAAAGGGTTACTACATTGATTTTGTTTTGTAGTTACTGATCTATAATATAAATCTTTGTTTTGTAGGATATTGCAAACACTGAACTTGCCCCATTACACCCAACCCGTCTTGGACTAGCAGTTAACTTCTCAGTCTTTTACTATGACATTTTGAACACATCTGACCGTGCATGCAGTGTTGCGCAACAGGTACAAAAGATGCATAAAAACTGTATTCACATCTTAGATTATGTATAGGCTTTTTTTTTAACGGCTTATGTACAGTTTAGGAATAAGAATACCTTTTAACTTCTTTTTCCAGGCCTTAGATGAAGCGATGACTGAATTTGTAACATTGGGCGAGGACTCCTGCAATGACGATATCATTTTGATCTTGCGACTTCTAAAGGAAAACCTTACTATGTGGAAATCCGATATGCAGGTATTACTAACTATAAACAGCATTGTAATAGCATTGATGGCAAGATTCCAAGATGTGCGGGTTGGGTAATGGGTTGACCAAAAACTTACATATTGATTATACTCACGACATGCCTATGTATATATTGTTAAACAAATCAAGCTACCAACGATTGCTCTTAAAGAGTGTCATCGTCTTTCTTTACATCAGTATCTTTGACAAGTTTAAATCTTTTTTTTTCAGTCGAAAACAAGAGATGAGTTACATGTGGTAAGGTCCACAACAACAGCAGATAAAGGTATTAATTACTCTCTTGATATAAACAAATTTATTTATCACTTTTTACTTTCGTTTATGCTTTCAAACAATACTATTTGCATGATTTAAGGTCGCCAAAGAAGAAGGTTTTGTAATGATAGGTACCTGGTAGCCATGTCATTGCCAAATCAACCAATAAATGGTGTGCCATCCATATGTGCCATCCAGGTAAACTTTGCTCTTTTCATGTTTGTAAAGAACACTTTTTAGTTTAGGCATGAGGTGAGACGTGGAGGATAGTAAACGTCCACGAGTTTGGCCTAAAGCCTAAAAAAAATTCAAACCTAAATCGACATATTGATGATTAAATAAGTATCATTTCCGAAATATCGTGGTGCAACTGTAAATTGCTTTTGACACAATAACATTGCAACAGGATGAGATCAAGGACGCAGCCAAGCCAAGTGATCAGGAACAAAAGGAATGCTAATAGCATTTAAGCCCTTTTGATTTTAACTATTTTTTCATTAATTGTTAGAAAGAAATTCTATTGCCTTGGAGCTTCAATGTTTTTTTGCCTTCTTTCTTTACTTGAGAGGCTTTGAGATTTTGGTCATCTTTTACTTTTAAGTGTGTTGAATGGTTAGATTTTTGCTCCCAATCAATTTGCTCTTATTTGTATCCTTAAAAGGGGGTTATATTTGCTGGTATAGCTTATAATTTATCAAAAGTTTGGCACGTAAACTCTGCACTCCATAGACTACCCCGCACGACCCATAAACTCCGGTAAATCACCAGCCCTTCACAACTATGGGTGGATTATATGGCTGGGGTGAGTGGCCCAATGAGTTTGTAGCTAACAATATTCGAACTTCAGACATCATCTTTAGGATGCTAAGCCCATACCACAACGTTGTGCGACTTTTTAATATCGTTTGTGAACTGTAGTTTGAAATAAGGTTTAGTCGGTTCCCTTTAATATTTAATTCTTGTGTTTTGTAGACTCTGAGGTTTAGCTGTCTAGTCGCCAAATGTGGCTCGGGTGAGTTTTTACTTCACTCATTCCCAAAAGATTAAAAAAAAAAAAAAAAAAGAAGTAAGACTGGTCGTGAAGCAGTCACGCCAACATTATGAAAAGGGAGGGTTTTATCCGGTTTGAATCTATGTGATCGTGGGTTTAAACCCTGTGGATTAGTCGCCAAATCAAAAACCATGGTTACCCAAAAGATAAAAAAAGTAAGACTCGTAGATTCTTTTATTAAGTTGTCCCGGATATTGTGGGAGGTTTCTATATTTAGGTGACTTCCATTATCACTTTGGATAAAAAAACAGTAAGACTTATTTATGAATAGTGAGTCATGAATGCTTTGCCAAACATGAAGCCATGAAAGTGAGAGGATGTACAATCAAGTACTTTCATGTAGAATTACTTCTCATTAATGTTTTGTATCGTTAATTATGGACTACCATTCTTCCTACCTGCAGTAAATACTAGATGGACTTCGTATACCAAACTTCTTAATTCCTTCTGAAGCAATAAACATATTATACAAGGGCTACTACATAGATATTGTTTTGTATTTACTGATTTTTTAATACAAGTTTTTGTTTTAGGGATATCGCATATACTGAACTAGTGAACTCGCCTCACCACACCTAATCTGACTAGGACTAGCTCTGATATACACGCCCTAACTGGTGTTCCCGTGGCCTTTTCCTAACTTTCTCATATCCATCCATAGATGTTCGGCCAGCGAGGTTTGAACCCTGGTCTTTGATACCCGAGGGGAGTTTGGATAGGTTTATCGTTAAAGGATTCTTCGTTAAAAGTTACCTGTCAAGTTGTATTTTGAATGCATGCTTTCGATCTCTTAAAAACTTTTAGTTAAGCTAAATAAACATTTCACATAACCTCTATCCAAACACCTAAAATATACTAATTATGACATTCACTCACACCACTAACCAATACATATGAATAAAAACTTCTACTGAGATGTAAAAATGCCATAATGCAGGTGTAAATGCACTGGTCCATAAACAATGACATAGCAATGCTATCTTTAGAAAACTCAACCGGCATCAGCGCTGTGTTTCTGCCTACGAAGACCACTTGATTCTACTTGAAAAACATTGAACTAGCCAAATATGTAGAGCTGGAATACATACCAGAAAAGAGAGAACATGGTTTGAGAATACGTAATAATGGTCCGACTGGCAGGCAATTATAGCATACTCATCATAACAGAACTGCATATTGCTAACTGAAACTTACCAATAAATTAATTTATGGTCTCGCGTGATGATGAAGACATGAGCAACCTTAATTCTGTGACGAGATTCATAAAATAATAAACTTGGAAGAGAGAAGACCAATCTTTATGGGAAATTGCCAATGGTTAACAAGAAGCATCGTGCTCCAAAGCTAATCTAACATAAACATAATTGTGGAATGTTTATGCTTAAGAAACCTTAAAGATCAGCCCTTATCAACGGCCCATTCTTCCATTTCGTTACAATAATATACGCCAAAGCGTGTAATGTTCACCAGACTTGTAGCAAAAATAGCATCCACATCTGCAAATATGTCATGTTTCATAAACGAGTTAGATTATCTTATATTTATATAAAAGGAAAATGACAAAAAAATGCATCGAACTTGACACCTATTGTGATTGTGTGTAGCCAACTATTTTTTTTCATTGTAACACAAAACTTTTAAAATTTTGTCATTGTATGTACGATTTCCAACGTGTCACAACACGTGGACTGCCAACTCATCGGGGTGTTACACGTGGACTGCCAACTCATTTACCTACTATTACTTTCTTGGGATAATAACAAAAAAATGTATCGAACTTGACCACTTTTGTCATTGTAACACAAACCTTTTGAATTTTTGTTAATGTATGTATCCAGTCAATCTAAACATGGCATCGTTAGTCCTTTATACTAACGGCCGTTAGCACATAACTTAAAAAAAAATTCTTACGTTTTCATCCCTTTGTATATGTTTTCGTTCGTTTTCTTACGTTTTCATCCGTTTTTATACATTTTTCGTTCATTTTCTTATGTTTTTATACGTTTTCGTCCGTTTTTATACGTTTTCGCCAATTTTTTTATACGTTTTTGTACTTTTTCATCCATTTTTATATGCTTTCATCCATTTTTGTACGTTTTCATCCGTTTTTATAGCTACACACGTCCGTTTATTTTATTAATGCAACGTTTTCGTCCGTTTTTACACGTTTTCGTCCGATTTTACACGTTTTCGTCCGTTTTGACACGTTTTCATTTGATTTTACATGTTTTCGTCTGTTTTTACGTTTTGTTTGATTTACACGGATGAAAGCATATAAAAATGGATGAAAACGTAAGAAAATCAGCGAAAAAGTATAAAACCGAACGAAACGTATACAAAAGGTAAGAAAATGGACGAAAATATATAAAAACGGATGAAAACGTAAGAAAACAAATAAAAACATATAAAAAGGGATGAAAACGTAAGAAAACGAAATTTTAAGTTATGTGCTAACGACCGTTAGTATAAAAGACTAACGTTGCCAAGTTTAGATTGACTGGATACATACATTAACAAAAATTCAAAAGGTTTGTGTTACAATGACAAAAGTGGTCAAGTTCGATATATTTTTTTGTTATTATCCCTAAAAAGCAATGTTTTAAAAACCGGGTTTTTAATTGACCCGGTCGAGTCACCGGGCACCGGTTCGACCGGTTCAATTCGGTTTTTCATTTTTTATTATTTTATTTTTTCCGACCGGGTCAACCGGTTTGATCACCGGGTCAACCGGTTCGACCGCTAGGTCTAATCGGGTCAACCCGGTTTTCATAAAAAAATTTTGAAAAAAACCAAACCCGGGTTGACCCGGGTCACTCAAAACCCGACAGGTCTAACCGGTTGACCCGGTTTTAGAAACCCGGGTTTTTTTGACCCGTTTTAGTGGCCGGGTACCGGTCCGACCGGTTGAACCGGCCGGATCGACCCGGGTTTGAAAACATTGCTAAAAAGTAATAGTGGGTAAATGAGTTGGCAGTCCACGTGTAATACCCCGATGAGTTGGCAGTCCACGTGTTGTGACACGTTGGAAATCGTACATACAATGGCAAAAATTCAAAAGTTTGGTGTTACAATGAAAAAAAATAGTTGGCTACACACAATCACAATAGTGTCAAGTTCGATGCATCGAATAAAAAGATTACCATAGACAATAGAGTTAGAACCCTGTTTTCCAAAATAAGAAGTTATGAAATCACAAAACAGTTAACCATTCAAATTAATAGTCAAGAACTGCCAAGTTGTATCTTTGTTTACTAAAGTATATATCACAATGGTAAAACTTTGGACAAGTTTATATACTTAAGGAAATTGCTAAATGTAGCCCTAAAGGCTATGTATAAGATATTTAGACACGCATTAACGGCTTGTAACTTTAATACTAATTGCTCAACTCCTACATTTAACCGACCCTATGTATCACAAATTATGCATATTTTTCTTTTTTAACATAGCCCTTAGGGCTATGTTTAGCAAAACTCCTTTCTTAATATATCATGTCAAATCATAAACTTGTAAACCTCCTTAACTATGAAAATTTATTTGCATCATGATGTATACACCTTTAATTTCACAAAATGATCCACCAATCCCACAGAATTAGAATACAAAGAGATACGTATAGTATAAGATTTAGGAGATTTTCATGCCAATTAGACATGAAATAGAAGTTCATTGTGATTGAAATACATGTACTAGTATAAAAGAATAGAATAAAAAAATAAAACTTCTTATGGGTCATATACTTATTCTTGAACCTTTCATTATAGACTTATCATTAAACCTTCCATAATAGTGATCCTTTTCATGTATTACTAAACCTTCCTTTCCATGTATTTTTTGTCAGTTTAACGACTTAGTAAACAAACGTAAATAAACACGAAGAACCTTATTTTGTTAAAAAAAATACATGAAAAGGATAATTTGTTTCATTTAGGCATTCGTGTCTGTTTGTTTCTATTTAAAATTAAACAGAGAAACACATACAAGGTCTCGTTCATGTTCTTTCGTTGAGTTTACAGACCTAGTAACCTTTTCAAAATCGGTTAATCTACAACAAATTAAACGTGACATACATTCTTAAACTTAGCTACAGGCTATATAGCAAAAAATAACTTAGATATTTAAACAAGATTGGTTAAATTATAAGCCTTGGTTTTGTTTCACCATGTTTGTTTCTGTAGTTTTTCACATGTAACCAATCATGTTTAAACCGCATATTTAACTATTCATGTTTAATTTATAGATTGTATATAAATGGTTTAAGTCATTTTTTATACAAAAAATTCAGCGTGACGTGGTGTATATTGGCCCCTTTAAAATAAATACTTTTCAAGTTAGCCCTTCCACCAACAACGTTTAAGTTGCGTCCCTGCTATATCATATTCATTATCTGTGTGTGATAGAGGAAGGAGAACAAACCTGCACCTAATATGGTTGCAACCCCAAATACGTTCAACAACACGCCTACACACTGGACACTTTTGCCACTTTTTCGCCCTACAAAGAGCACGGAAAGCAACGTCACCTCTCATCTCCTGAATCTCTTTGCAAGAATACCCATCATGCCAAGCTACCTTACACTCAAAACAAAAAGGTTGACCGCAAGAAGGACACACACATCTCTTTGGATTGTCATCACACTCGGACAAAATCAATTCCGAACACTCAATGTTAGGGCAATAAACCCTTTCAACCAAGGACACCGCTGCTTCACATAACTTATCACACCACTTATTAAACAGTTGGTATGTTAATCTAGGGCGGCATGATAAGGGATCAAGAGGACGAGAGCATGTGGTTGCAGGACATGTAATATCTGAAACATTGTCATCGAGTTTACCTTGAATGTATCTACTCATACAATTAGTGCAAAACCGGTGTGCGCATTTATGACCATTCTTGAATATGCTGTTTAGCCTCACTTGTTCGAAACAAATCTCGCACATGATGGTTTCTTCTTCCTCTTGGACAGCTTGCTTAACTTGATCTTGATAAGGGTATTGTGATTTTAGTCGGCTCCTTAGTATTGCTTTCCCCATCAAAATTTCTTCATGCCGAACTAAATCTAAACTAGGGTTTTGTGAACTTGCATCCCTTATCGAATAAGGACAATTCTTTTCTTGAATTGGCTCAAGAACTCGAGTAGGGTTTTCTGATATTACTCGTCCTCTAAGAATAATATTACTCATCGAATAAAGAGAACTCCACATCGTTATAAAATCTTGGAATATTGTTCGTCGATAGGATTTAATTTATATATGGTTTTGATAAATATAACTAAAGATTTTGAATGAATAACTTACATAAATACGTAATATATAAATCAAATAAGATTGAACTAGGTTATATTGAACGGAAACCTGCATGAGAAAAGGAAAGAGAATAATTACATAAAGAATGGAAACAATTCCAAGAAGATATGTCATCGTTTTTATTAATTAATTCTTCTACACAAATAAGAGCCAAGAAAGATATATACAAGAGCTGAACCGTTGCGTTTTATACATTTTACCTTTGAATAAAAATCGCATTTGTAGTCAACCGATCACTTATTGGAAGAACTGTTGTTTAGAGCTGCAAAGACTCGAGCTTTTATCATGCTATTTGGGATCTCAAAATCAAATTAAGGTTAAGAGGGTTAAGTTAAGCTACTCGTTTTTATTAATCGACAATGGATTTATGTTCCATAATCGCAAAATAGGTCCCTTAAGCATGAATAATAATAAAGCAATAAGATAACTAACCGTGCTTAAAAGTTGAAGTCATGTCACATAAAAAAAGTCGCTAATTGGCTAAGTAGTTATGTCCTAATTTATGTTTTCAGTTAAATATCTTCATAGTTAAACTAAAATAAAAAATAGAACGACATATGAAAAAAGATACCTGATTTTTTTTGAGGATTAACTTTGATAAATTTAGTTAAACGATGATATACGGAACCAAAAACAATGAGGAAATAAAAAAATCGCGCTTGGATTATTATTTGGGAATTGGACTCTACATGGATTTAGCGGCACATGTTCCATATAACATTGTATTGAGTTTAGAGGTGGGTTCTATTGTCTTTTATATAATAAAAGAATTACATAGTGATTTTGTCAAATCATTCTTATTGAAAAAACAATTTGGCCAATAAAAGAGCTCGATTCGACACGTAAGCAAAATCGTGTGATGTGATTGGTTGATAAAAGTCAAAATTAAATTGATTTTAGTCAAATTTTAATAAATTTGGTGGAGAAATTTGGTTGATAAAAAAACACATAAAAATATAGATGTCAAATTTGTGAAAACAAAAACTTAAAAAAAATATGAGATGATTAATAAAACTTTAGTGGTTGAAGTTTTAAAAATTATATAGACTTATGAATAATATTATAAGCATCAATGTTTTTTAATAACATTGGATTATAAGCAAATACTCCTTATACTTTATACCCTTTATACTTTATATCTTATATAATACAATATATATGTTCTATTAAAATAACAACATATAAATTTGCATAAGAATTATGAGTATCAATTTTTTTACTATATACGTTCAATAAAGACTCATTTATTTCATTTTTAAAAGTTTAACATATGTGAACACGAGTTTACATTTTAAATACGGCTAAATTGCTGAAAACGAAAATATAATTATCAAATTGTAAGCACATGTTACTTTAATATAAAAATAAATATACGCGATTGTACTTATACCAATGACTCATGTAATTCTTATTTATTTATATCAGGAAATCTAAAAAAAGCATTTTTAAAAAACTTTAAGGAGTATACTTTAACTTTATCAACGCTCATTATGTGCTATTAAACTTGCATCATGTGTACAACATAATATCAGTTATGAAATTTAAATAACAACATCAACATCTTTGTCAGCTAAATAAAATTAAATCTTGACTTACCTAATGAATTTTTTACAAATATTTTACCAAATTCTAATGGATATTAATGCATAAGAAAATAATTCATAACTTACAACTCTTAATAATTTAAACAAATCTATATATAAAAATAACATAATGAGTCATATTAAAAGATAGATTATAACAATTATAAATTATCATCTTTACCTTTCCATCTTCTTGAAAGAATTGACTTGACTTCTGTGTTGACCGAAGAACCGACGGCTGAATCAGAAGAGCTAGAGCTCGAACATGCCCTTCTATCATTCTCCTCCTCTAGGAAAAAGACTCGTTATCGAGTCTTGTATTTCCATGGCTTCTCTTTGGGGAATCATGTTCCATATTGCCAACCCATTCGATAAGATTATTCAAGTTGTAGAAAACTAGAATGAGGAGTTAAATAGTTTTACCGATTAAAACTTCGTGTTAAAATGTTTATATCAACTTATGTCAATCTATTTGATGTTTGGATAGTGATAGTCAGATAAAGAAATAATATAATACGAGGAGTAAAGAAAGATAAAACCATGACATAAGTATTCATAGTGGTTCGAATAAAAGGTCACCTTCTTTGCCCTACTCCACTCTCCGAGTACCGAACTCGAGAGTTTGTAAACACTACACCACAAGCTCCTTATCATGGCGGAGAAGCCTTCATAACGTCACTTACATTCTTTCCGGTACAAAGCAAAATATCGGGTTCTTCCACAAGGTAGAACCAAACCTACGTTGCCTTCACAACGTACATTCTTTCCGACGAAGCTAAATACCAGGTTCTTCCACAGTGTAGAACATATATCATTTATCTATTAGGACAAACATGTATAAGATGCATCATGTTTATAAACAATTAATCAAAACTGTACAACTGTGAGTGAGTAAACTTTTTTTTATCAATGTGAGTGAGTATACTGAATAGCCAAATATAGACATTACAACAGTAATATCACATAACATATATCTGTTACAAGAATCATGGTCCTTTATCTTCAAATAAAAATTTATAAAAGCGTCTTCCTTCCTCGAGATCAAATATGCCACCAAGGTCGTCTCCTCGAGCTTCTTTGATAAGGTTTTAAAATGTACCTTTTAAGGGGTCGTTTAAGCCCTTATTTGATCACTTTTGTATCCGTTATTACTTAATATTGTTCCTTTTCACTTTTTAGGTCTCTTAAAGGCAAATTGCTTGAATGACACTTATTTGGACGAAAAGGCTCGAATATACGAAGAAAATGGCCAAAGTCAAGAATCGAGACACTCAAGTTGCTGAAATACAAGGGGACGGCGTCAGGTGTTATTTGCGACGTCATCGCATCACTTTTGTGACGGCTCAGTAGCCAAATTGCTTATTTTCAAGTGACGGTGTCGGGCTTTAAAAGAGTAGGTCGTCGCAACTCAGACGGCCTAGATTTGATCCAGACGGCGATAGAGACTGAAGGGGACGGCGTCACAAGCATAAGGTGACGCCGTCGCAAGACTAACGTGGCCAAGACGAAACCCTAATGACGGCGACCCGGCGGCGTCACAATTCATAAGGTGACGCCGTCGCGATATTAATCTTATATATAGAATCCGAATTTTTCAGTTTTAGTGTGTAGTCTTTTGGAGTAAAAACCTAAACCGAACCAAGGCTGTCTTGTACAGATTTTAGGGTTCCATACCCTATCTTACATCAAGATAAGTGTTTTACTTCATTAATTCAATTATGTCTTCAATTACTTGTGTGTATACTTGCATGTTCTCCATGTCCGGCTAATTTACTTGTGTGTTTGCTTAGGGAATATGAAACTTAATTATTGAATATTGATTGGTTGTCTCTTATCTTAATTGTTAATGATCTAGTAATGCGATAGGTCATTCATTGTGTAGTTAATGCTTGATTAATCTTTGTGAACCTTAGACTATAACACCTAGAGTAGTTGTAGGCTAAACCATCCAAAGAGTACTTTAGAGTTAGAGTTTATAATTCCTAGAGATTTTGTAGACGAGACCCTTTGGTAGTTTCAAAGAGTTAGGGACAAACGCAAACCCTACGACTTTAGACACACAACGCGATTAAGAATAAGGACGTGACAATTCAACCATCAATAGGAGATAATTAAGGAGTAATAAAACCTAAGTAAACACATCTTTAAACCATCATACGAGCACACAATAATTAGACATAGACTACATACACCTTAGATTAGATAATTAGATAAGTAGAGTAATCGGTAGAAATACCAACCCCCAAATCCAAACCCCGAGATTCGTACCTTTCCTTTCCTTAAAAATATAAAAAGATAAAAAGTAATCTACCTCAACCCCAACCTTAGCGTAGTAACTTCTCACTAGCATTCCTATTCCCCTAGAGAACGATATCAATACCGTGGCTTACCCTAATACTACACTACAACGATTAGGTTCATTGCCTAGGGTGTTGAAAAACTTGCTCGGCGAAAAGGAAGTTCCTTTGACCCCGAACGACGCATGTAGCGTTATCAAGTTTTTGGCGCCATTGCCGGGGAATAGAATAGCTAGTTAGTAGTCCACCTCGTTTAAGTTTCTTTGCTTGATTCCTATCAAGTAAATTTTTTCATTTTTAGCTTTCTCGTAGTCTATCCCACTTCTTCGTGACCTTTGTTCGTAATCCCATCACTTTTCATCATGGAAGGTGATAACCAACCACAACTCATCAACCCACCACCAAATGACCCGCCAAGAGCCCGTACTCTTGGTGAATACTCGAGACCAAGCCACCTAGGCTATAGGAACACCATTGAGCTTCCGACCAAGCCCAAACTACGGCCCTGCGATCCGACACCATCCGGTTGGTGCAAAACGGATTTGCATTCCATGGACTTCGTTCCGAAGATCCTAATCAGCATCTTAAGGATTTCCTTAAAATTGTCGATTCCATCGACCTTGATGCTACTACTCGGGAGACCACGCGTCGGCGTCTCTTCCAATTCTCTCTACGGGACCAATTTTGTAATTGGCTTGAGCGACTTCCCGCCGGCTCCATCTCAAGTTGGGATGATCTTACCTTTCGCTTCCTTGCTCAATTTTTCCCACCGGGGAGAACCACTAAGCTTAGGAATGACATCTTGATGTTCCAACAACGTCAAGGTGAATCTCTCTGCGAAGCATGGACTCGATTCAAGGACTTACTTCATAAAGTCCCTCATCACGGCATTGATCTTTGGCTCCAAGTCCAACTCTTTTATGATCATGTCAACTTCCCCACAAAGCGATCCATTGACCAAGCGGCCGTTGGAAAACTTAGTGATCTCACCGCTGAAGAATCATGGGGTATAATAGAGGACCTTGCTCTCTATGACAACGAAAGTTGGAATGACCTCCGTGAGCTGCCCAAAACCGTTAAAGCAATCTCCTTGCCTCCCATTGACTCACAACCTTCCGACCGTAGGATGCTCGAAGTCGAAGATCAAGTTAAATTCCTAATGAGTTCCTACGAAAATCCTAAGTCTTCACGCCATGTGAACAAAGTTTCTTCCTCGTGTGAGCCGTGTAGTGATCCTCATAACACGCGCACTTGCACCCGATTCCCCGAACATGCTTCCATTGACTACGCATCCTCGCGTATTAATGGAACGGGAGGAAGATTCCCTACAACACCCGGCCTAGGAATTTCAATGATACCCGAGAAGCTTGGAAGAGCAAGCCCGACTTCTATTGGGGACAAACCAAAGAATTCACTTCCAATGATTTCTCATGGCCCCCATCTCATGGCCCTAACCAACAAAACATTGAGGGATGTTGCAACACCTAGTCGCATCCCAAGAAGCTCAAATAGCTAAGCTCTCGGACCGTTTTAACCAACAACAAGCCGAGATGGATAGGAAGATAGATAACCTCTTGAAAGCCATGACCAATAGTGATAGGAAGGTTAATTCTATCTCAACTCCCGAGCCTTCCGGTGTAGAGATTAAGGACCCAAGTAAGTTAGCTAAACACATCCAATTCGTCAATACCGTCACCTTAGTGAAACCTAATAGAACAAATGACGAAGAGGACCATATACTTGAGGATAATGAAACAACCGAGGAAGTAGATGAAGTAGACAATGACTATTCCAATAAATTTCCTACGGAAGAAGAGCTATCTCGCCACCCTCACTTAGTACGTGACCTCCGTCACATGTATGTTAGGAAAAGCTCTAGAATCAAGTTTGGGAACCCTTGGAATCTTAACATACCATGTTGCATAGGACACCTTTTCGTGGCAAAGGCCTACATTGACCGCAAATCACCAATAAACATAATGACTAGCACCTACTATAATTGGGTAATGAAGAAGCCTATCCCAACTAGGCAAGACCCGATAATCCTAAAGTTAGGTGAAATTTTCTTGGTAGAATTAAGGGATTGCCCGTTTATGTAGGTAGTTTCACGTTTCCTACGGACTTCATAATTGTGGATGATATTAGCACGACCATAGATCCTAGCTTGTCCCACATTATTCTAGGAAAACCTTTCATAGAAAACACCGGGATGACTTATGATCCCTCATTAGGAATAGTGCGATTCAAAGATAAGACCGATGATGTAGCTTACCAAATGCCGTTTAAGATTGAGAATTTTTCATCACTCTCCAATGATGAAAAGGAACTTAAACTATCGGTCTATTATAGGAATAATGAGGATAAAGAAAAAGGAGTAGATTATGTTATGGCCAAGATTCTCGGATTCTATAAGGATTGCTTGAACTTAGGACCGAAATATAGGACCGAGTGGGAAGAGGACGAACTCTTAGAGAGGTGTATCATAGGGCACTTCTACAACATGAAACCAACCACTAGGGACCGTCATGAGGAAGAAGGTGACAGTAATGAAGTCATAGGAGCACGACTACGAGTCTAGCTACAAGACTCATAAATAAAGAAAAGCGCTTGGTGGGAGGCAACCCATGCTTAATTGTTTGCTTGTTAGTGTCATATATCTTTTATTGATTGCTTATTTTCATGTTTAAATTTGTAAAAATGCTTTATTTTATTTTCAACCTCGTCTTAATTGCATATAAAGGTATTTTACATAAAGGATAAATGTAGGGAGGATTACACACGTTTTCAAAAGAAACGTAAACATGAGAATAACAATTAATTAAAAGATATATATGTGTGTTTGTTCGAGTCAAATGCTTGTATCGAGTCATAATGGATGTTTTGCGGGAAATTTTTCCAGATTCTAAAGATGTAAATTTTCTAGAATTTTTTCCGAAAATCGCAGACCGTTTTTGTCAGGATACCCTGACGGCGTCAAGATCGCAACCTGACGGCGTCAGGAAGGAGTAAAAACAACAGATTACTTTTTCTCATTTTCTGAGCTACTTATAAATTTTTGGAATTTTCCAGGTCTTAATTTTCCAGAAATTCTGTAAACATCCATTCCACAAGCATTATAGAGTCTTATATATATTATTACCGCCAATTTTACGCGAAGGTTTCGTTTGTTTTCTTCAAGTGTGCAGGTTTAATTTATTAAGAATAAGATACATAAGATTGGAAAGAGCTTTTCACGCATACATTCTTCTTGGAAAGAATTTAACCACCACTTTACAAGGATCCTACCGAGCTAATCAGGGGAGTATTAGTTTCTTTTGTTTTTAATCACCTTCTATTATCATAACTTTGATACTTTCGGGGAACATTGGGGACAATGTTCAGTTTAAGTGTAGGGAGGGAAAATAAAACGGGAACTTTGAAACTATGCTTATCCTTGACTATTTGCTTTGTCCAATTGTATTTGTATAATAAACCATGATAAAATGTTGGTTAGGGTAATTTTGGCACCAAATTTAAAAATTTTCATGACATATAGGAGTGGGCCATTAGTCTTAATAAAGCGTCTCATGGATAGGAAGTTATATGACTAGCACAAAAACCCTTTACCACCTAAATTCCACCCAAAATGTGAGGATCACCCTTAGATTAGTAGGAATTAAAGCATTCATCTTTAATGCTTAGAGTGTGTACCGGTAGTATAATAGATTTTAGAACTTGTTTTGTGATGCATCCCGAGATCGCTAGTAAGACTACACTTGTGTAGTTAGGAATAACTAAATGATAAGAGGCATTAGGATAACCCTTGTTTGATACCTGTAATATAATTATTTCTTCCACATCGGTTGAGTAATTCCCCTACACCTTTGCGTTGTACTCTAATGAGTGCTTATTCACTCATCGTTTTTACCCACCTAAGACCAAAAAATGACTAAAAACACCCAAATACGATCAAAATATGTCAAAAATATCCTCGGAGTGTGTTTTATGTCTTGCAGGTATAAAAGGATTGAAAACAGAGCGAAAACGGACAAAAATCGAGCCAAGATCAGAAAAGTGCTGAGAAGCCGTTGCCGGGATGAGATTTTATACGATCGTTGATCAATCGAAGACCCGGACACGTTTTTAGAGTGGGTTTCGGAAAACCGTCTTAAAACCTAACCAAGAACCCCAAAAAAAAAAAAAAAAAAAAAGTTACCAAATTGCCCTTCCCTGAAACCCAAATGTCCATTTTGCCCGTCAAAACCAAAAATCCCGTTTCACCTCAAAAACCAATTCTTGTAAAAATTTATTTTCCTAAAAACAATTTTTAGTTAAAAAAAAAAAAAAAAAAAAAACATTTTAGACCTTTTAATAAACTTAAAAACTTTTTTAAAACAAACCCTTTCATAATCCCCTTCCCCAACCCAGTAACAATATACTATTTAGTTTATATCATCGGATGAGATGATGTTGCAAGACGATAGAAATTTATGTCTTACTTTGATAGGATTGGTCATCTTTTATTAATATTGATACTTGTCATTTCGAATGAACTGTATGACCAAGATAGATGATGCTTGAGTTTGTGCTTTTGCTACATTATTAGTTATCCTATTGTGTTGATGTTTTTTAATTACGTGTAAGCTTCACCCTTGACCTATTCTATTTGGTTATCGTATTAGATACACAGGAAAACCTGAAAGTTTGTGAGGTTCATTCTCACCTCAGTCAATGTAATTTTTTGGACTATTTAGTTTTTTCGCTAAAGAAGTCTACACCAATATACATTAGCCTAGAATGTAAAACAATTTCACTAACCAAAGCTGTCAATTGCAAGGTAGTCAACTCATAATTTATCGGTCCTTTTAGAAAAAAAAAATGGCACATCCGAGTATTCAAGGTTTGTTTTGCAGTCTCTCGTCATTCAAATGACTGGGTTAAACTTAGGGTGACCAAATCTATGAGTTTCTGCACGCGGCCTCATAAAATTCTTTTATGGTGTAACGATTACAAGGACTCTGGGCACGGTCACGCAAAGTGCGTTTGAACGTTAACATTCACTGTAACCATCTTAGTTGCTCCTTTATAAACAATGTTCCAAAGTTATTAAAGTGCCATAAGTTTAACCTCTTTGTTATGGGTTCATTATAAGACTAAAATTAATCTAGCAAGAATCATTAAAATTTCATCAGTAACTATGACTACTACTTAAATTTTAAGAATCAGATATTGTTAAGAAAAACCAACCAAAATCAAAGCTCTCAATCAATGAGTCAAATATTAACATACCTTGAACTCGAGAAGCAAATCTTCCATGAATTAGTTTAGGTTATGTTGATTTAGAAAATATGCTTTTGATTTAGGGTTCGAAGTGTGTTGAAAGAAAATTAATGTTTGTGTGGCTCGACTAAGAATTGCTGTGGGATTTTGTTTGTCTAAAGTTTAGTTTTAACCCCTCAAATGTTTGTATATTACTCCGCTTTTTCAAAGTTTTATTTTTTATATTTGTAACACGTATATTTTTTAGCTCGATTGTTTAGAAAAAACGAATTTATAAACACTGTTGCCAAATCTGGAAGTATTTAGGATTTTTTAGCTAAGCCTACTTAAAAAGAAAAAATAATAATTAAATAGAATATTGCCAAATAAAGTATGAATTGATTTTTTTGAAATGAAAAATTCCCATTAGGGATTTTGTTTTATTATATAAAATATTATTATTATTATTATTATTATTATTATTATTTTAATTTTTGGCCAAATAATTCACTGGATTTGAACCCACCGTCACACGATTACTTATTCTCTTTCTCATTATCACCATGTTCTAATCCCTAATCTGGGTTATTGGCAGTATGTAGTTTTATTTGGTTCAACACCCTATAATGCCCTGTTAGGTTACCCGTAATAGTGACCGCAATGCCAACTCAGTTTTCTATTTTAACAACCATATTCATGACCAACGGGCCGTAATAGTGACCGCAATCACCCTTTCTTTTTCTTTTTTTTAAACACCAAAATTTAAATTTCATTAATAATAATAACGATACATTAATAGTTCAAATAAAATAAAAACGTTAAAATAAAAATTAAAAACTTAAACTAATAATTAAAATTATATTTCTCTTTTATTTTTCGCTTCATATCCAACTTCTTCTCTAGTTATAGTCCGGTCAAACGGTCATCGGAAGAATGATGGAACATGAGGTCTTTGTCCATTTTATTTTCTTGTTGAAATTGAAACATTTGACTTTGCAACTCAAGTTCTTCTTATTTGTGTGCAATCTTCTGTTGTTCGAATTCCATTTGCTGCTTACTCGTTTCTTCCAATTCCATTTGCCACTGCTTCATCTCTATATCCAATTCCTGGGCTTTATTCTTTTTGGAAAAGAAACCCGATGCGGTGTTTTTTCATTTATCGACTAACCGATCAACAAGAGGAGCAGCTAAAGATTCTGAAGGAACGAAGGTGGATTGAAACTTTCTTCTTAGCTTTGCTCTGACCCGTTGATCGAACTTCCTGAACCTCTTCCTCCTCAGAATCATTCGCTTCGTCGTTGCGATTAAAACCACCTTGTGTCGAGTCCAATGTGGCATGTGAGGTGGTTTCCGATGTCTTTGATCTTTTAAGAGTCTTTTATTTGGTTTTGTAAAGATTTGGCATCTCAATCTCTTGCCAATTCATGTTGCCTCAAAAGCTTCCACCCTGATTGTACTTCGCTTGATATTCGTTAACGCTGATCGAACACCAATTGGTCACATGTGCCACTTGTGTTCCTCCGTTTTACATTATCGCGAATCGCGCAAATTGAACAATTTTAGGATGAACCTTATTTTTCCATTTGATGGGCGCGATGGGGAGAGTCGTCTTCAACGGGTACGGAATATAGGATACCTTACACAACTTCATCTCCTGTACCGGCAAGTTAAGACGTCAGAGATTGTTTAACATAAAACCATTTAATCATACTGTCGTGATCATAACGATGGTTATCAAATTTAAACAAAAGGCAAACTTGGATGGATGGATTTGGAGAATCGGGAAGAATGATCAACGGAGTAATGGAAATGAAAGTAAGTCCATTTCTAAACCTTATGTTCGTTCTGTGGAGAACACGGATTTCCCAAAGACGATGGATTTAAAGGCACTATGGAATTGGTGCAAGTTGCATGGCAAAGTTGTTGATGTTTAACAAGCTAAAGAGTGTTTGAGTTGAGAAAAATTGTTGGAAAATTTAGTGCACTTGTGAGATTAGTTCACACCGGTAATGGGTCGAGGTACGGAGTGTACACCCATGAGGTACCTGAACTCCCGACTCTATAGTGGTAAGGTTAATTTTACTTTTGCTGGCAGTTAATGCTGCTAGTACTAACGTTACTTCGTTGGCAGAGTTAATACTGCTAGTATTAATGTTAGTACGGTTAGGCAGAGTTAATACTGCTAGTATTAACATTACTACTGTTGGCTGTTATAACTGATTAATGACCACGTGTAATTGGTCGTGTAACCAGTATTAGCTTTAATGGGGATAATTATGAGTCGATTAATGGGCCGATTAATCCTCATAATTCCATTAGACTAGCTACGAGTATTTTCCTATAAATAGGAAATCAGATTATGCATGAAGCGATACGAAAACATTAACACTTGGATGCAAAAAGGTTATTGATTTGTGCCTAAATCATTAACATAAATTTGGTCTTATCCTAAGTAGATATTCGTGATACCCACACATTAGGGTCGAATAGTTTACTTTGGAAAGTGATAACACGATACCAAGTGATATCCAGTAACCACTCATTGGTAATTAGTTAGGCTATTGATTATCTTCACCCTTTTTTGGGCTCATAACCACCAACAATCAACGTAAACTATTTAGTGATAATCAGTGGTCACTTCTATGAAGCATATGGCTGCTAACTTCTCCAAACTGGATAATTATGAAGGGGTGGATTTTAGAAGATGGCAAAGGAAGACGCATTTCCTGTTGTCAAGTATGAGTGCGGTGTATGTTCTAAGCACACCAATTACAGATGATGGGGATGATGCTACTGTGGAACACACAGGAAGAGGAGCAAATGGGAGAATGATGATTACATTTTCAAAGGTTTAATCCTCAATGGTATGTCTGATTCTATCTTTGATATTTATTAGAATGTTGAAAGAACTATTGGATTCCTTGGATGCCAAATATATGGCCGATGATGCATCAAGTAAGAAGTTCCTTGTAAGTAATTTCACAAATTACAAAATGACTGATTCAAGACCAGTTATAGAACAATACAATGAACTTCTTGGTATATTTGGAAGGTTTAAAAACACAAAATGAAAATGGATAAGGCTATTCTAGTCTCTTGTATCATTAATAAACTCCCTCCTTCTTGGAAAGATTTCAAGCATACCTTGAAACATAAGAAGGATGAGTTATCTCTTGTTGAGTTGGGCAGTCATCTACGCATTGAGGAATCAATCAGAGTGTAGGATAATGACAAGCCAAAGAGCAACAATGTTGCTGGTGCATCTGTTGTCAATATGGTGGAGCATAACAACTCCACCAGGTACAATGACAACAAAGGCAAACGTAAATATCATGATAACACAATGGCTGACCCTAACAAGAAGGTAACACCTACTTGTTGGAAATGTGGCAAATCTGGTCACATTAAAAGGGATTGCGAAGGTGTTAAGGTTGGTGGTAAAACCAATGAATCGACACTAGTGGATCGAGAATGGTTCAGTTCTCTCGAAATGGCAGAATATGTTTAATAAATCTCTTCAGGTTTATTATGTTACATATGTATCTGAATCTAACTATGTGCAGGATGATGATGTTGCGTGGTGGGTTGACTCTAGAGCAACTGTTCATGTGTGCAAAGATAGAAGCTGGTTCAAGACTTATGAGTCACTGAATGATGGTTATATTCTTCACATGGGAAATGAGTCAATAGCCCTGGTGCATGGACATGGTTGTGTAGATCTTAGGTTTAGTTCTGGATAGATTGTAATTGTGGTTAATGTTATTCATGTTCCTGATATAAGGAAAAACTTGGCTTCAAGTAGTTTTTTGAATAATCATGGTTTTAAACAAGTTATTGAATCTGATAATTTTTTTTTGTCTAAAAGTGGTGTATTTATTGATTTTAGATATTTGTGTAACCAAATTTTTAGGTTGAACATTGTTAATCATTGTGATAATTCAGTATGACCACCTCTGACCTGACTGACTCTACCCTTTGGCATGCTAGATTTGGCAATGTACGATATGAAAGGATGCAAGATATGTCTAAGGATGGGTTAATCCCAGCATTTGATATGGACACTAAAAAGTGTAAAACTTGCATGTTGACCAGAATAACTAAGAAACTTTTTCAGGGTATTAATCGTGAGACTAAGCTCTTGGAGCGATACACGTGACCTCAAATAAATTACCCCTAAAACCTATAATATTTACACTAGGTGTCGTAAATTTTGGGTCAAGCTAAAGTTGCACTAGAAAGAAAATAGCACAAAACCAGGAGTTGCACATACAAAAAAATGACACATTTTGAAAAAAAAAATTACACTACATCACCCAAAATTGGGTGTGGCCCGTGCCACACCCGGCATCCATGTATCCGTCCTTGCAAGTATTTGATGTATTCAGTGAAACCAAGATATTTTAAAACTTGTAGGGTTTGATCAGTTGGAAAACCCCTTGCCTCTCAACCGAGAGGTCAGGGGTTCGATCCTCACTCCCTACAAAAGCCGGAGGTCCTTTCTACCTTTGGTAGAATTGGAATCAGCCTCTCTACCTTAGGTAGGGGTAAGACTGTCTGCATCTTAACCTCCCCAAACACCGGAAATGGTATTGGGTACCCATAACCCGTGAAAGACGACATTGGGAGTTACCTTTTTTTTTTTAGTGAAACCAAGATATTTTGGTGACGTTTTTGCCATCTATAATTTGTAGTAATGTTCATACCTGAGACGCTTTTTTTTTTTCCATTTTTACCGACTTACAAATACAACGTAAAATATTAAATTTCTTCTCTCATACTAGTTACTTTCCATCCGGCTAGGGCATGTTTGGCGGCAAGCATTTATGAGTGTTTTAGAGCAACTATCAACTAGCAATTGGTGGTTCAAATAAAAATCTTGTTTGGCAACAAACAACTAGAGATTGAGTTATGTATAACCACCCTCATTCATAATGCTTCATGAAAAATAGTGATGTGTATATGTTTTCTTATGTCAATTTACCATTATGATTACAACTACAACTGCGTTTCAAAATTCTTTTATTTAACAATAACGATGCTATGTTTCACACTAATGCTAAGTTTTTTCAAGATTTTTTAGTAAAGAAAATTAAAGAAACAACAAGTATGTATTTCGGCCTAATTTTAAAAGAAAATATTTTACTTCAAAATTAGCCAATTCACCCTTGTTTTTCAGTCATTTTCTTTTTTCTTAAGTGATACTCAAGAATACAATCTTTTTTTTTCACTTCATTTTCTTTACTTTACTTTCTTACTAGACGAGTACCCGTGCATAGCAACGAGATTTTATAGCGCCAAATAGTTATAGTGATAAAAAAAAGTTTATGTGTTTTAATCGAAAAATAATAACAATTTTAGGATATGGGGATTAACATAATGTTTTGAAACCCGACCCGGTGGTTCAAATGGTCCGATACGGTTAAAAATGGGTCAATTTAAACCGGGTCAACCCGACAGGTTGGGTCGAAAAACGGGTCAAATTAAACCGGGTAAACCCGTCGGGTTCGGCGTCTCGGTCAACCCCCATTTTCGATGTGTATTAAAGTTTCCTTTTGAAACATATGTTTTCAATATTTTCTTTTTTAGTTTCAACTTTTCAATTTTCACTTTCTGTTTTTTCTTTTATATATAGTATAGATATAAAAGTGTAGAAGTAATACCCGATGGAAAGAAAGAATTTTTCATCTAGACATATACCATAGGATTCTATCCTCGCTCTGGGGCTAGCGCCTATTGGAATGGATATTTTTGAACATATACTAGTCTATGAGCAGATAGAGTCATCGTACCAAACGAGCTTATCTCTCGATGCACAAGGATCACAATTGATCTAATGAGAAATTTGGTACTTTCTTTATCTAACGTGATAGAATACAATTGAACGTCGATATTTCCAAGGTCACTACAAAATGAATGGATTTCTTGGGTTGAATCAGGACTTCATTGAAACTATTTTTCTGGTGCTTAGCCTTATCCCATAGGCGAAGAGTGAGCCATCACCTTTTGTAAATATTGTAAATACCCGCTTTTGGTACTCAAAAATTGGTCTAGTTTCATTGTATCCTTCCGCTAATCCCTTGATCTCTGAAAATAAAGAAAGGCATGATATTATCAAGTCAAATTGGGCTATGGGAGAGCAGTGAGAAGAAATGGGGAGTCGGCTAAGAATGAGAATCAAAAGATACATAGAACGATCAGTGCCTAGGCCAATCTAAGTAGGTGAACCTCATAAAACTCAAAATAAAAATTAGACAAAAATACACCGTTGGTCCCTAAACTTGTCAAAAACATCACCGGGGGATAAAACTTTAGATTTTCGTCGCTATGAGTCCAAAACTTGGGATTTTGGGGCCAAAGAGGTCCCTTGACCCGTTTTCCCTAGGTCAACGTCAGTTTTGAGTTATATTAACGAGGGTGTAATAGACCAAACACATTTTCACTTAAAACTTAACCCAACCTAACAAAACCAATTCGTATACCCTATTTATTGTTTCCCTTCATCTTCACCTAACAACTGAATTAACAAAGACCAGATCATCTATCACACACATTCTCAGACACTCTTGAATCCTTCACACAACCCTCACAAACACTTTAACAATGGCAGACAAGGACCTTAGTATGACAATAGTCACATATGAGATGATATAGTATGTGAAGACCAAATATGGGGATTCTTGGTTACAAAAAATGAAATGTCCGATGAAATGTTTGAAGATTTATGCAGATTTAAAAGAAGCTAAAGTGATGAAAGGTTTGTTCATTTTTCTGTATTTGTGTGATTGGCATATTGTCACACCCCGTCAAAGGCGGAAACACGAGGTGCAACTGAGAAAGACACATCGCATAACATCATAGATTCATACTTTACATTTGTTACAACAATAGTTTACAAAACATTTCTCGTTTAAAATTTTAAAATTGCAACATGTCTTATTTGAAATCTTATCGTCTTGAAAACATGGTAGCGATGTATCAAATGATTTGACTCCAATAATCGTGCCTTTAAATACCTTAATAATGATCACCTGAAAATGGTACTGAAAACGTCAACATAATGTTGGTGAGCTCGTATGTTTAAAAGTAAAACCACGAAGTTGTGAACAATATAGCGTAGGAAAACAGTGAGCATGATAAACAAATATAAGCACTAAATGAAACCACGATACATGCGACAACTGAACCTGCCAAAATGTTACACACATCTTACCACAGTGGGGATCTACCCCAGATAGTACTAAAAACAATGAATATAATCAAAAGAATCAAAACAATCAAAAAGGAAAAAACAAAAATCCAATCACAAGAATATAAAACATAGATTCATTAATTGCATAATTAAAGTGTACATAAGTACATGTCATTCCCAAAAGATACCATCAAAAACCCCAAAAGATAACCATTTATCACATATAGCCCTAAGAACATTGACGAAATAGTTCCTGTCAATCACTTGAACATAAGTTTCAGACATCAACTTCTTAACTTCCAACAGCTTAATCACATCACGAAGTTGAACCTGGTTAAGATGCTCGAGAACCTTGTACGACATCATCGTTGGACGATATCCTTCAAGTTCGTTATGAACGCTTCTGTTGGTTTGTAATCTCAAGCAAATCAACAAAGGACTTTTGTAGACCCGCTGCAAACTTTAAATCCTTGTCATTTTCCCTTTGGAAGTAAACTACCATTGAATCAAAGAAGTAGTGAGAATTAGCAGCAGCGACAAGTTCATCAAGACGTTCAAAACGGGCCATTATTCTTCGGTGTATAAAAACGCTTTTTTGGGGACAAATCTTTGTTTATGGGTATGCAAATGATTTGTAAAAGTTAAACTAACCAATTACCAAAAAGATGCAAATTTTTGATTGTTGACTTAGTTTTGCAATGCATAACCAAACACTATCAGTTTCAGTAACAACCTAAATTTTTATTGATCGGTTTCATGTTGACAACCATTACAAACTTCATTATCATCTAAACATACAGTTAGCTAGAACAACAACTTTCAATGGCATCCCTTTCCTTCCTTTCCTTTAGATCTTTATACACAGCTTCAAGATTATTAATCGTTGTTTCCAAATAAATTTTTTTTGATAACCGTATGTCGGCAACATCTTCCTTCTCCTTCTTAAAACCCAAACACTCTTTATTGGAGCAATCTTCTTTCCTCAACCCACTGTACCAATCCTTCCCTTTATCGTTTTGTGCCATTGTTAGTGATTTGGGTTGAATTTGTGCTGCTGGTAAATAGGGTTTTATCAAATTGAAGCTAGAGGGAAACAGTAATAGGGTACAACGTTGGGTTAGATTTAACTAACGTATATTAAAAATGTGTTTGGTTTATTATACCCTTGTTAATATAGCTCAAAACGGACGTTGACCTAGGAAAAATGGGTCAGGGGACCTCTTTGGCCTCAAAATCTCAAGTTTTGTACTCAAGGCGACGAAAATCTTAGCTTTTGTCTCCCGGTGATGATTTTTTGACAAGTTTAGGGACCAACGATGTATTTTTATCTAAAAATTAAAAGTAAACACAAGAAAAGTAACCATAGATAACTAACCCAACCTTGCAGACCACGTATTTGTACCATACGCATTAAACACCCCACATCCCTTTTTTTCTAAGAGAGTCGATACTCTCATCATATTTTTTGATGCAAATACCACAGTGCCGTGTTTATAACTTGTGTAAAATGGTATTTGATTAGAAAAAAGTTAAATGGTCTAAAAAGGCATCCAACTTGCCACTTTTTCTTTTGTAGGCATCAAAACTTTTAATTTTTCTATTATAGCATTCAACGTTTTTAATTTTCCTATTGTAGGCCTGTAGCGCACAAAACCGATGTGAAAATAAAAAAAAATATGGATGTTGAATGTCTACGAATATGAAAATTAATGAAGTTAAATGCATACAATAGGAGGATTAAAAAAGTTGAATATCACAATAAAAAATTTTAAAAAATTAAATGCTACAATAAAAAAATTAAAAATTCGATGCTTATCTTATGCCTTTTAAAAGCATTTAAAATAAAATAAAATGTGGTGACTCCCTTTTTCTAACTATTCCATAAAACCTTCTACACGAAACAAAACCCTCACACATCCCCTATCTATCTCCGCCGCCGCCGCCGCCGTCACAACATCACCGTCGACCTCATCCTTCTCCGGCCACACTCTCCGATAACTTATTACTCACATTTCATTATATTGATGCTTAATCTAATCATTATTATGTCAAATTTAGGGCTTATATTAATATACTTTGGTGTTAGGCTAAGTTTTAGTACTATTTATTTTTGATTTATCTGTTTTGATCGATTTATCGGTTTCGATGTCGAATCTAGGGCTTGTATTGATATGTATGGTTCATATAATTATAGATTATGCACGATGTGTTTACGGAATGTAGTTTTGATGTTATTGTGTTACGCGTTAGAAGTTTCAGTAGTGTAGATGTGTTTGCGTTTTTGATGTCGAGTTTACGGCTTGTATTGATATGCGAGGTGCATAGAATTATGGATTACGCGTGGTGTGATATGTTACCGTAATGTAGAATTTGATGTTATTGTGAGTAGAAGTTTCATGAGTGTAGATGTGTTTACGGAATGTAGTTTTTGATGTTATTATGTTACGGTTGATGATGCGTTAGAAGTTTCAGTAGTGTAGATGTATTTACGCTTGAGTTATCGGTTTTGATGTCGAGTTTACGCCTTGTATTGATACGTGAGTTGAGGCACATTGATTTATAGATTACGCACGATATGTTAACATAATTTAGTTTTTGATGTTATTGTGAGCAGAAGTTTTAGTAGTATTGATGTATTTGCAGAAGTTTCAGTAGTGTAGATGTGTTTGCGTTTTTTATGTCGAGTTTACGGCCTGTATTGATATGTGAGATGCATAGAATTAATCTAGTTTTTGATGTTATTGTGTTACGAGAAGTTTTAGTAGTATTGATGTATTTGTGTTTTAGTTATCTGTTTTAATCTCGGGTTTACGGTTTGTATTGATATGTGAGGTAGAGTATATTATAATGGAATCGATATCTGTGATCTTGTCGTTGAAATTGTACCGATATTGATAATGTGCATTTATTGTACAAAAGTTAGGTTAAAATTTTAGCGTTAGGGTTTTAGGTTAAGCTTTAGTATTGTAGATGTATTTGCGTTTGATTTATAGGTTTCGATGTCGGATTTAGGGCTTGTATTGATAGGTGAGGTACGTAGAATTATAAATTATGCGTGATATGTGAACGGAACGTATTTTTTGTTGTTATTGTGGTACGTTTTGTAATGCGGTAGTTATAAGGAACTTAGGTTGAAGTTATTGTAACGCTAAATATCACCGGGGGACAAAAGTTGAGATTTTCGTCGTCTTGAGTCCAAAACTTGGGATTTTGAGGCCAAATAGGTCCCTTGACCCGTTTTCCCTAGGTCAACGTCAGTTTTGAGTTATATTAACGAGGGTGTAATAGACCAAACACATTTTCACTTAAAACTTAACCCAACCTAACAAAACCAATTCGTATACCCTATTTATTGTTTCCCTTCATCTTCACCTAACAACTGAATTAACAAAGACCAGATCATCTATCACACACATTCTCAGACACTCTTGAATCCTTCACACAACCCTCACAAACACTTTAACAATGGCAGACAAGGACCTTAGTATGACAACAGTCACATATGAGATGATATAGTATGTGAAGACCAAATATGGGGATTCTTGGTTACAAAAAAATGAAATGTCTGATGAGATGTTTGAAGATTTATGCAGATTTGCGAAAGAAGCTAAAGTGATGAAAGGTTAGTTCATTTTTCTGTATTTGTGTGATTGGCATATTGTCACACCCCGTCAAAGGCGGAAACACGAGGTGTAACTGAGAAAGACACATCGCATAACATCATAGATTCTTACTTTACATTTGTTACAACAATAGTTTACAAAACATTTCTCGTTTAAAATTTTAAAATTGCAACATGTCTTATTTGAAATCTTATCGTCTTGAAAACATGGTAGCGATGTATCAAATGATTTGACTCCAATAATCGTGCCTTTAAATACCTTAATAATGATCACCTGAAAATGGTACTGAAAACGTCAACATAATGTTGGTGAGCTCGTAGGTTTAAAAGTAAAACCACGAAGTTGTGAACAATATAGCGTAGGACAACAGTGAGCATGATACACAAAAATAAGCACTAAATGAAACCACGATACATGCGACAACTGAACCTGCCAAAATGTTACACGCATCTTACCACAGTGGGGATATACCCAAGATAGTACTAAAAACAATGAATATAATCAAAAGAATCAAAACAATCAAAAAGGAAAAAACAAAAACACAATCACAAGAATATAAAACATAGATTCATTAATTACATAATTAAAGTGTACATAAGTACATGTCATTCCCAAAAGATACCATCAAAAGCCCCAAAAGATAATCATTTATCACATATAGCCCTAGGAACATTGACGAAGTTGTTCCTGTCAATCACTTGAACATAAGTTTCAGACATCAACTTCTTAACTTCCAACAGCTTAATCACATCACGATGTTGAACCTGGTTAAGATGCTCGGGAACCTTGTGCGACATCACCGTTGGACGATATCCTTCAAGTTCAGTTATGAACGCTTGTTGTTGGTTTGTAATCTCAAGCAAATCAACAAAGGACTTTTGTAGACCCGCTGCAAACTTTAAATCCTTGCAATTTTCCATTTGGAAGTAAACTACCATTGAATCAAAGAAGTAGTGAGAATTAGCCGCAGCGACAAGTTTATCAAGACGTTCAAAATGGGCCATTATTCTTCGGTGTATAAAGACGCTTTTTTGGGGACAAATCTTTGTTTATGGGTATGCAAATGATTTGTAAAAGTTAAACTAACCAATTAACAAAAAGATGCAAATTTTTTATTGTTGACTTAGTTTTGCAATGCATAACCAAACACTATCAGTTTCAGTAACAACCTAAATTTTTATTGATCGGTTTCATGTTGACAACCATTACAAACTTCCCTATCATCTAAACATACAGTTAGCTAGAACAACAACTTTCAATGTCATCCCTTTCCTTCCTTTCCTTTAGATCTTTATACACAGCTTCAAGATTATTAATCCTTGTTTCCAAATAATTTTTTTTTGATAACCCTATGTCGGCAGCATCTTCCTTCTCCTTCTTTAAACCCAAACACTCTTTATTGGAGCAATCTTCTTTCCTCAACCCACTGTACCAAGCCTTCCCTTTATCGTTTTGTGCCATTGTTAGTGATTTGGGTTGAATTTATGCTGCTGGTAAATAGGGTTTTATCAAATTGAAGCTAGAGGGAAACAATAATAGGGTACAACGTTGGGTTAGATTTAACTAACGTATATTCAAAATGTGTTTAGTTTATTATACCCTCGTTAATATAACTCAAAACAGATGTTGACCTAGGAAAAATGGGTCAGGGGACCTCTTTGGCCTCAAAATCTCAAGTTTTGTACTCAAGGCGACGGAAATCTTAACTTTTGTCTCCCGGTGATGGTTTTTGACAAGTTTAGGGACCAACGATGTATTTTTATCTAAAAATTAAAAGTAAACACAATAAAAGTAACCATAGATAACTAACCCAACCTTGCAGACCACGTATTTGTACCATACGCATTAAACACCCTACATCCCTTTATTTCTAAGAGAGTTGATGAGTGTCTAAATACTCATAATTTTTGTACCATTTAAACTACAAAAACATCTGAAAACACTCAGAAATGCATCAAAATGATGAAAATATCACAAACAAGTATTTTATGTGTTTTAAATGCAAAAATACCAAAATCAGATGAAAAACGTATCAAGTTTGCATAATTGGCAGTTTTAGTCCCCAAGTTTCAAAAGTTGTCAAAACTAGTCCCTGGTCATTCCAAAACTTATAAAAGTCATAAAAGGTCCTTGGGATTCACAAATTGTAAGAAATTGTCCTTTGAAGTTTAAAAAATCACAATTTACAAATTTGGTCCCTCAACTTTACAAAAGTGTCAAAATCAGTCCCTGGGTGTTTAAAAATGGAAATCATTTAAACTACACCCTTGTACTATTCAAATGTGGCATAATTGGTCCTTATGGTGAACTTTGGAGAAATTACATGTTTGGTCCCTCAAGTTTCAAAAATGACATAAATTACCCTTGGACGTATAAAAATTGGAAATTAGCATTTATGGTCCTTTGGTAAATGAAACTTGGCAAGTTTAACCCTTGTATGAGCTTTGGAAATGTTACAGGTTCAGTCCTCAAGTTTGGCCATATTACATAAAAGGTCCTTGTGTTTAATCTATACCAAACCGGACCCTATATTAACCCAAATCCAAAACCAGTTAACCCAAGCCCAATATAAGCCCAAACCCAAAAGTTTAAAAAATGAAAAACCGCCGACACTGTTCATCTATCTCTCTCACACCTGTTATCCCAAAACCAGTGGTCTCACCACCTCACCACCACTTACCACCTTTCCACCTTATCCCCGGTGGTTAACAACTCCCCTCCACCTTCACATCCACCAAAAATCATTAAATGCAAAAAAACCTGCTCATGACTTTTGGCGCCAAAACTCCAAATGGATGAATATGATGAAATATGAAGATCCAATGGCTCAAGTGAGGTGGGAAAGTCTCAGAGGTCGACAAGGAACTCTAAGAAGTCAATAAATAAGAGAAAGATGCAGTATGGAGAAAAAAAGTAGTGTAATTTAGTTTAGGTAGTGTCGAATAGTGTAATTTTAAATTTCTAGTATAATTTCAAGCTTTCAAGTATTTGTTTAAGTAATTTCAGTGTATTATAAACCTTTTCCCATAATCAATTTCAAGCTTTCAGTTTCAATTTCAGTATTTGCAAATTTCAAGTTCAAATTTTCAATATGTTTTGAATGTTGTTATTAGTTGTTGTTTTGGACTCAAAAGCTCACATAAGCTCCTTATAAAGCTGTTAAAAGCTTTTAGAAACATTAATTCAGTGTTTATCATTGAAACACAAAAATACTAAAAAATCAAAAAATTGGTCATAAATCAAAAATCGAAAGAAATGAAGATCAAAGACTGAAGCATGTTGGTTATTGGATGAAAATGGTTTAGAGGCTTTGTGGAAAGCTATTAGGAGTGATTTTAATCACTGGTTCATAGACTTTGGCTGGAAAACAGTTGTAAGCTATTTTTAAGCATTTTTGCATTTCATTACGTAAGTAGCTTATAAGCTTTAATCTCTGTGTTTTTATGTTTCTAAGTAGTAGTTAAGTGGATTTCTACAATAAAACAGTATACTTGTTATTTATAATTAGTAGTTGCTTTAAAATCTCATTTTTACAATTTTAATAGCATAATATTTATTTTCAAGTTCTATGTTGTCACCACTGTTGTTTAATGCTCATTTAAACTTATTAAGTGATAATATAAGCTTATGAATCATTTTCATGGTCTTAATCTGTGTTATCCATTGAAAATCTTCAAAACAGTTTGTTGAAGGGGTGTTTGGATTCACTGTTTTAATGGTGTTAGAGGGCATCTGTGACATTGCTTGTTGTTGTTTCATATCACTTTAGTGTTTAATAGCTCAGTTCAAGCATAAAATTTAGTCCTTGTTTCCTAAAAAGTCAAAATCATTGTTAAAATCATTCTACTTATTAACTGTTAGAAATTTAGATTGCATAATCATCATTTAAGTTTTAAAAGTTGTTTATCTACCCTAAATTAGTCTCATATTAGCTTAATACATCAAATTAGATCATCTAGGATCATTCAAATCTCATAAAAGTCAAATTCTTAGTGTAGATTAAAAAGTCAAAATTTCTAAATGTCAGTTTTTGAATAAACTTACGAATTTTAGTGTGTATTTAATACCAAGTTTTAGCTTATAATCTTTTGGGATATCAATATTTAGCTGCTCAACTTAATTAGAAAAATATTAGTTTGTCTCTACTTAGCTTATAAACTGCTTATTTTTAATCTTGTTTTAAGTCCTTTTTCAAAATCATGCCCTGTGCACAGATTTACTAGCTTGTTTCACAAGCTCATTCAGAGCTCATTACTGAGTATTAGCTTGTGTACCTTAGCTTTTTGAGAAGCTCACCTAGCTATCTCAAAGTTCCAAGTTTAGTTTTTCACTTTGTAGCTTATTTAATAAGCCTGCTAGTGGCTTATTGTTTTGTCCATTTTAACTAGTACAAATATTACTCAGTGTTTTAAAATTTTTCATAAGCTCATTAAAAGCTCATCAATGAACTCCACAGTGAGAGCTTTAGCTTTTTGGAAAGCTTAGTTGGTGTATTTGTTAGTTCCAGTGTTCCATTTTATTTCCTAGCTTATTTAAGTGCTTAAAAATTAGCTTGAAACTGCCTAGTAACCTATAAAGTACCTTGTGCAAACAGATAAGCTTGTGCTTATTTGGAGTAAATTAAGTGCTTATTTCTAAGTAAATTTGCTTTTTCAATTGTCACTTTAGCTTATCATCATTTACTTAGCTTATTTTCAGTTCATTTGCTTATTTATTAGCTTAAATAGCCACTTGGCTAAATCCTAGTGCTCATTCCAATTTCTTACCACTGTTAAGAAATAATAAGCTCAAACTGAGCTTATTAGTGGATTTCATAAAAAGTTTTAGTTTTAAAATTTGCTTATTTTAGTATGCTTAATTAGTTTGTAAAAGAAAAGTCCAAAAAGAAAAATAAAAACAAAAAGGTTGGGAGGCAGGCTCGAACCTGAGACCTCCCACCTTTACGAAAGTGATAGTGTTGTACCTGGATAGCCTGCGCCCTTGGGTCTTTCTTGTCATGGATTGCATTATCTATTTACTTAAACCATTTTTTGCCTTATTAGCTTATTTAGGCAGTTGGCTTATTACCAGCTTATCCAGTACTGCTTTTTCCGTTTTTGCAATTTTCCTAGCCTTGTATTGTTATTAAGTATTTTATAAAAAAGTTTCAGATTTTTCTTAATAGTTTTAGTATTTTTAAAACATTTAATTAGTTTAAAATAGTATTTAATTCATAATAAAAAAATATAAAAGTAAAAAAATATAAATATTTTTTCTAAAATTTTCTTTTGTCATATAGTAAGTAAGAAAATTGTTTTTACACTCGCAGGACTTTTATTTTATAAATTTTACGTTTTTTCTTGCACACTCGCGTAATTTTTATATATAACGCACGTTTTCATTTTAGGTCACGTTTTTAGATAATTTAAGTTTACGTTTTAGTTAAAATAGTTTATTTAAGTTATTTTGTTTTATAAATCAAGAAAAACATCATTTTAAAAATAGTGATAGCGTTTATTTAATATATTTTAGCTTTTTAATTTTCTTTAATTTGCATTTAAGCCCCTGTAATTTACAAACTTTCTCTTTAGGTATATTTATTCCAAATTCACAAACCTTTTCCCATTCAATATCACCCGATCACAGATTCGTTGTACTACAGTGTTCACACCTCGTTGGGACTTAACGACCTGGGGAAACACTATACTCTCCTGGACTTAATTGCATTTCGTTTTCAGACTGTTTGGACTTTTTATTACGGTTGACCATTCACAAGTGGTTAGCTTGTGTGATAAAACCTGACTGTCTGGACCCAATCAAGAGTCGATACTCTCATCATATTTTTTGATGCAAATACCACAGTGTCGTGTTTATAACTTGTGTAAAATGGTATTTGATTAGAAAAAAGTAAATGGTGTAAAAAGGCATCCAACTTGTCACTTTTTCTTTTGTAGGCATCAAACTTTTAATTTTTCTATTATAGCATTCAACTTTTTTAATTTTCCTATTGTAAGCCTGTAGCGCACAAAAAGTGATGTGAAAATAAAAAAATTGTGGATGTTGAATGTCTACGAATATGAAAATTAATGAAGTTAAATGCATACAATAGGAGGATTTAAAAAGTTGAATATCACAATAAAAAAATTTAAAAAAATTAAATGCTACATTAAAAAAGTTAAAAATTTGATGCTTATCTTATGCCTTTTAAAACTATTTAAAATAAAATAAAATGTGGTGACTCCCTTTTTCTAACTATTCCATAAAACCTTCCACACGAAACAAAACCCTCACACATCCCCTATCTATCTCCGCCGCCGCCGCAGTCACACCATCACCGTCGACCCCATCCTTCTCCGGCCACACTCTCCGATAACGTATTACTCACATTTCATTATATTGATGCTTAATCTAATCATTATTATGTCAAATTTAGGGCTTATATTCATATACTTTCTTTGTTAGGCTAAGTTTTAGTACTATTTGCTTTTGATTTATCTGTTTTGATTGATTCATAGGTTTCGATGTCGAATCTAGGGCTTGTATTGATATGTATGGTGCATAGAATTATAGATTATGCACGATGTGTTTACGGAATGTAGTTTTGATGTTATTGTGTTACGCGTTAGAAGTTTCAGTAGTGTAGATGTGTTTGCGTTTTTTATGTCGAGTTTACGGCTTGTATTGATATGTGAGGTGCATAGAATTATGGATTACGCGTGGTGTGATATGTTAAAGTAATGTAGAATTTGATGTTACTGTGAGTAGAAGTTTCAGTAGTGTAGATGTGTTTACGGAATGTAGTTTTTGATGTTATTGTGTTACGGTTGATGATGCGTTAGAAGTTTCAGTAGTGTAGATGTATTTACGCTTGAGTTATAGGTTTTGATGTCGAGTTTACGCCTTGTATTGATACGTGACTTGAGGCACATTGATTTATAGATTACGCACGATATGTTAACATAATTTAGTTTTTGATGTTATTGTGAATAGAAGTTTTAGTAGTATTGATGTATTTGCAGAAGTTTCAGTAATGTAGATGTGTTTGCGTTTTTTATGTCGAGTTTACGGCCTGTATTGATATGTGAGGTGCATAGAATTAATGTAGTTTTTGATGTTATTGTGTTACGAGAAGTTTTAGTAGTATTGATGTATTGGTGTTTTAGTTATCCGTTTTAATGTCGGGTTTACGGTTTGTATTGATATGTGAGGTAGAGTATATTATAATGGAATCGATATCTGTGATCTTGTCGTTGAAATTGTACTGATATTGATAATGTGCATTTATTGTACAAAAGTTAGGTTAAAATTTTAGCGTTAGGGTTTTAGGTTAAGCTTTAGTATTGTAGATGTATTTGCGTTTGATTTATAGGTTTCGATGTCGGATTTAGGGCTTGTATTGATAGGTGAGGTACGTAGAATTATAAATTATGCATGATATGTGAACGGAACGTATTTTTTGTTGTTATTGTGGTACGTTTTATAATGCGGTAGTTCTAAGGAACTTAGGTTGAAGTTATAGTGTTAGATTTTATATAGATGTATTGACATTTGACTTGTCGGTGATCGGTTATTTTACTGTTAAGTTTTAGGTGAAGTTTTAGTAGATTAGAAGCTAGGTGTTATTATGTTATAATTTAATGTTACTGTGGTACTATTGATGCCGAACTTAAGTAAATTATACTGTTGAAGATGTAACTGCGTCTGATTTGTCGGTTATCTACGTTTCATATTGATGTTTAAAGTATGGTGAGTTTTAAGTTAGATACGAGCTGTTAGAATGCACAGGTATATTTTTTTTAATGTTATTGCACTTATGTCGATAATCAATAACTTAAATTTAAATATTAGTGGTATAGATGTATTTGAGGGTTTCTACTGGTGTTTGAAGTGAATTGAGTTACAGATTAGGCGCTAGCTATAAACGTATAGTATTTTACATTTTTTTTGTACTATGATTGATAAGGCACTATCTATACAGAACTGAAGTTAAGTTCGAGTGATAGATATGTATTTGCGTGTGACTTATTGGTTTTTATGTCAATTGAGACTTGTATTGATGTGTGAGGTACAGCAAATTATAGAAGAGATGCAATCTTTTTCTTTGTTAATATTCTGATGTAATTGTTATTGTACCAACTACTAAGCTTGGTATTGCAGTATTGATAGGCTTATAGTAAGTTTTTAGGTTGTAGTTACGTTTGATTAGAAAACAAGGGGACACAGATTGGGATAGTTTTGGTTGGCAGTATATATGTGAATGACGTGGAGGCACACTTAAGATGAGAGTTTTTTTTCGATATGAGATCGTGAGGAACGGTAGATATTGAGTTGACTACAGTCAGATGTGGTGAAAATATTTATATACTATTGTGTCATACTGCTTGATTTGATGACTACTTGCAAGTGTTTTTAACATGTAAATTATTATTGCATCTTGTCAGAAAGCAAACAAGGAAGAGGAATTATGTTGGACATAAATCTGTTTAGAGAGGAAAAAGGATACAATCCTGAAATCATACGTGAATCACAACGCCGTCGGTTTAAGGCTGTTGAAATTGTTGATGAAATTATTCTTCTCGATAAAGAGTGGCGACAACGTAAGTATTCTCTTACCTGATTGAAGGTCGTCTTTAATTTAGAAGACTGAAAGATCAGGATTAACAAATATATAGTATATATGCAATCACAAGATTCTATTCATGTTTTGATTTTCAGGTCAATTTGAGCTGGAACAGTTGCGAAAAGATTTTAACCAAGCCAAAATGTCAAAGTTTGCAAACTCTTCGGGACTTAAAGTTGTTAAAAAGTTTTTACCCATATATTGTCCCAACTCGCTTGTTGGGGCCGACGATCGTTGACGCTTTGTAGCGTCTTCACGTAAAGTATTATAAAAGTTTATGTTAATGTCCCTTGTCATTCGAGACGAACCGGGCCGTATTGGGTCGAGAATTGGGTTTGGTTGTTGACCATATTTTGTTGCATAGATTTCAAACAATTTTTTAAAATAATCATTAAATTTAAAAACTTGTGATTCTATATAGTTGGGATCTTCACCGTTTAACCCAAAGGATAATTCTAAATTTTCCATTATTCTTCTTATTAAAAGTTCTACGCCTCCAACATTTAAACATGGATTAAGTGCGGCGGAACAAGTATAAACCAAAGGTAAACTAGCAAAATATTTTATAAATATCTTTTTTATAACTTTAACCATTTTTCTAAACATTTGAGTAGGTGAGTCTTTTAATTCGTCTAATTTTTCCGTCATAGCATAAATTTGATTTAAAACTAATGGGCTAGTTGGGTAACAAACACCCGATACTATAGTTGTTGCCTCTTTAAAAACTTCTAAAAAAATAGTTAAAGCATTTAGTCGATCCCAATCTTGGTCATCTATCGAAGTGGAACGGTTTTTTTCAACAAGTAATTCATTAAAAGCATGTAAAGTATTACGTTTTCGTAATATATTTTCAAACATAATACAAGTAGAATTCCACCTAGTAGGTGTATCAAAGGCCGGTCCTAGGGGTGGTTCACCACATTGTTTACGAAAACGTTTATAGTTCATTTGTCGTTCATTACTCGAGCGATATATATTTGTTAACATACCCCTAAATGTCAAACGTAATCTCTCACATATTTTTAATGCCGCCTGAACGGATAAATTTATAACATGAGCAACGCAACTGGAATGAAAAAAAGCACCATCTAAAATGGGTTTTATACGTAATTTTAACAATTCCATAGCTCTAGTATTATTAGATGCATTATCTAGTGAAATCGTAAAAACTTTATCATCTAAATTATATTCAATTAAAGTGTCATGTAAATTTTTTCTTAAATTAGATCCCGTATGAGGATAACCAAATAGTTTAAAAGCAATTGTCCGTTTCATTAATAAACAAGATTCGGGATTAAACCAATGAGCCGTAACGGCGAGATAAAAATTTGCCGAACCATGTGGTGCGGTCCAAACATCCGTAGTTATAGAAACACCATATTTATAATCACGAAAACCATCAATTATATCTTTTTTAGCCGTTTCCCATAATTTAAAATCATCACTTCTAAGTTTAGTACTTTGTTTATACCGCGAGTGTAGCCTCTTTTTGATGATGGCCGTAAGCTTGGCGTTTTCGATGAGGTTGAATGGATAAGTATGTTGAATTACCCACCCCGCAAAATCTCTTTGAAGCGCATCATTATCATATACACAAATTTGACCATCCTCACCAATAGTATCGTCGGTATTTTGAGGTACTGCGGTACATTTGGCTATATGACCCTTTAGTGTAGTGTTAGCCCCAGAAGCATAAAAGTTCAAACATTTTTTGCAACGCGCCTTTTCCGTCCCATCCTTCATAATACACAAATCCATATGAGACCAAACCTCGGGATTTTGTGAAGTTGATTTAACAACCGCAACATCATCTTTTGTGTAATGTTTTCGTGACCGGAAAGACCCAACGGAGGGATTAGTGGAAGCTTTTTGTGATTGTGAGTTTTCCATTATAAAGAAATTAGAGAGATTAAAGAGAGATTTGATGTGTTTTAAGCCTCAACCCAATACACATATTTATACTACAAGTTCTAGCTTCAAAATACTCAAAAATTCAAAAAAAAACCAAAAAAACGGTAACAAAACAGCCCCAACGGCTACGGATAAACATTGCCAATTTTCACACCCCGTCGGTTTTGAAAACGGTAAAAACCGGTTAAAACCGGTCAAAACCTGTTTTGAATTCCAACGGTCAAATTTTGACCGGTTTTTAGCGGTTTTCGACAAAAAAAAATCGGTTTTAACCGGTTTTTTGAAAAAACCAGTTTTACCCAATTTCAGAACCGGTAAAAAACCGGTCGGCTGGAAAAACTGAAAACCGGTACAACCGGTTCGGTTTTAGAAAACCGGTTTCGGTTTAGTAAAAACCGGTTTTCTTAAAAACCGGTTCCGGTTTTATGGTTCGGTTTTTTTAACTGGTCGGCTGGTTTTGACCTGTTTCGGATATAAGTTAAGTATCTCTTAATTAGCTAAAAGCCGTTTTCAACCGGTCTAAAAGGTCTTTTTTGTAGTAGTGTATATTCATGTGAACCAATTAATCTCAATAATTTTGGCATAAAAGATTGAACATGTAGTATCTCTTAATTAGCTATGTATTTTGAACTTTCAGTAACTAAAACTGAAACTTCTTTGGAACAGATGATCTTTAAAGAGGTATTTTCAGTTTTGTCATAAGAATTGTTTCGGTGTTTGTTAAAAGAAAGCTCACTTAAAATCCGCAAAAATATCAATAAAATTTCTGAAAATGGGGTATAAAGTTGCAAAACTGTAAATGAAAAAAAAAATATCGCAAACGTGGAAAAAGTATTTAGATATTAAAGTAAAACTATGTTTATTTTTATAAATTTATAATCATTTTGTGATAAAAGATTGAAAATGTGATTAGATTTACTATTCTAACTTAAATCGCATAAACCAAAAAGTATACTAGTTTATTATGCTATGTTTTCCATTTTGTATAATGTCCTAAAAGTCCAAAAAATACTAACTTCGTACATTTTAAAAAAGCAGTTTAATTAGCTTTTGGCAATTTGCTATTATTAATTCTTGTATTAAGTTTCTTTTTTTTAGAGGTAAGAAAATACCATATCAAACACTCTAGCCGTACGTGCATTAGCTTAAACTTGAAGTCAACCTAAACTACTTGACTTTTCCAAAACAGAAAAACTTGTACAAAATGGTCAAAAAAGTAATATTAATGCAACTCTATCGAAACTCCTATGAACCCTCATAGAAACTTAACTTATATCCTTTCACAAACCCTATATATACAACATAAAAATCACAAAACCACCTAACCATGCAAAACTAGCTAACCCTAGATATATATACATACAAACCCTAGCTACTACTACATAAAATGAACAACAATAGAAGAAGAGCACCATCATCTTCCTCAAAAAAATGCAAAAAACACCCGAAACACGAGCAATCGCCCGGAGTTTGTTCGTTGTGTTTACGAGATAGATTAGCCAAGATAGCGAAATCTTCATCCAGAGTGGTTGCTTACAACGACTCTTCGTCTTCGTGTTCTTCATCTTCTGTGTCTTCAGTGTCTTCTGTTTCTTCGTCTTCTTCGTACGTTGCATCTCCCATGCATGATTATAGAAAAGGCAAGCTAAAGAAGAGCAAATCCATGGCATTTGTTAGTGAAAGAAATTTGGAAAATGATGCAAAGAAGAAAAGTGGATTTTGGTCAAAGTTGATGCATTCAAGAACTATGAGAGAAATATTGACCACAAGAGTTTGACTTGATTTTCTTAATTTTTTAAGGTTTCGTTTAGGCTGGTCGCATCCCATAGGTTCACATCGGTTGGGCAACACTTTTTTTCCTCCCCAACCGATTTGAACATCGGTCCTCTCGATTGCGACACTCGGTTGCCACATCAGTCGAATGTCAAGAATTTGCAATATCGATTGCAAATTCACTCGATGTTAAAAGCTTCGTTTGGTCAAAAAGTGACCGTTTGGTCATTAAACTAAAAATTTTTTTTTTTTTAAACCAATTTTACCACTCTATAAATACCAACTTCACCTCAAACACACTTCTTAACACACAATTTCAAAAAAAAAACAAAAAAAAAACAAAAAAACTTGGGTCGTCGACTGGGGCATCCGGGTCATGTCAGGTCGCTGACGTGGCGCTGGATGACCCAGGTCGTCCCAGGTCACGGCTAGGACTAGCCTTAGAGAAAAGAAAAACTCTTTGTACTATATAAATACCTTTCTTTTTCTTTGGCTTAATTTAGAAACTAAATATGGAAGTGTGTCAAGATTATAGAATAGAAAAAGCAGTAGATTATTTATTAGTGATTTGTTGAGCATTATTCAAATTTTCTATATTTCATTAATGATTATTATAGTAAGATTATATTGTTTAACAAGTGCTTTCAAGACATGTTTAAAATTTTGAACTTTATTTTTAAATTGAAAAATACATTTAATATACATTAATTGATTTTATAACTTATCTTAATTAGTTATGTTTTTGTAAATGATAAGCTTAAAAAAAGTTATTTAATCATCTACGCTGGTACTATATGGGCACCGGTTAGACAAACTCGTTAATATATTTGTTAATATACTTCTTGATGTGCCAACCATATCCCAGAGTTCTTGGAAAGAATATTATCTAATAGTTTACTCATTTTAGGTGTCATATAACTTAGTTTGTGAGTATACTATAAATTGGGGTTGTCTAATGAGTGCCTTTTGAGCATTGTTTAAAATGATTATGTAAGTAAATTTTTAAGTTTATTAAATTAAAATCACTGCTATTTTAGGTAATTTATAAGTTTAATAAATGCGTATTGAATACATTTTCTAATTCAAAAGAAAAGTTTATGATTATTAAATGCATCTTAACCAATGCCCTGAGGGCACTAGTTAGACACTCTTAATTATTAATGAAAATAAATAATAATTTATCCGATCAAGTTTGTGTAAGAGATAATTATAGTTATGAAAACAAATATATATACAAATTTATATTTGATTTAGTGAATCCTACTAAGCTAATATATCAACGACTTTCTATTTAAGGTTTTTTTAAACTTAAGTCATGGTGTCACAAGTTTTGAAGCATTAAATAATTTATAATATTATATTTACATGTTACATGGTGTTAATACTTTCATAAATTTATGATATTTCCGAAGTTTATCATTATATATAAAAATAACGTTATTTACAGAAATAAATGTGTCCATTTAATGTTTCAAAACTTGTGTCACCATGACACAAGTTAGAAAAAACTTTTTATTTAAAATTTAATTTGTGCTTCCATAACTAGTTTATCAACAAAATTTTGCATATTGCTCCAAAATTATGAATCATATCTATTCAGCTTGATAGAAAGTATTAAACATAAATATAACAGGTTTATATGTCGATGTTAGAGATAATATTCCTCTCTAACATTTATAGTCATACCTTGTTTTTCATTCACATTCACGTCAATATATATAAATATGCAAAACAGAACTTTTTGGTGATGGTTTCATATTATATTTATATTGATATTATATTTTCAACACACCCGTATCGATGGCTTCGAATAGATCGATCCACGTACTCAATGTTGATCCGAATAAATATTTACATAATTTTATAATACCTTTCTGTGTCTAGGTCATTCCAACATTAAGTAAACAATAGTTGATAATAAAGCCTTTACAACTAAACAAACATAACAATGAGTTTGAAACTTAATACTTACCTAGTAGGTACCGCGTGTTGCAGCGGCGAGTACTCAGCTTTTAAAATTTTCGGTTAGAAATGTTTTTCAATTTTATTTTTTCCGATACAATAAATTTACGGATGATGATAATTTTAGGTTTTAATAAAAATAAGCATTATCAAACTAACTCATATAATAAATTTTGATTAGCCTTGTGATGTTGCTACAATACAGAAACAATATCTGGTAATATTATGAAGGTATAAGATCAAATTGGTTTACAATGATTTATAGTTATAAGTGAGTATAAGACAATGGCAATTCATTCATTTATACGGTATAAAAATATGCACATGCTAATCAATAAACATTATATTTTATTTAGATTTTTGCATCATATCGTTTCAAAAAGTATAGTTGTATCATGTTAAGAAAAATTAGTTCTACAAATATACAAGTTTTAAAGGTTTTTTTTTTCTTTTTTTCTATTTTTTTTAATTTATTTATTATTAGTTATTATAATTTTTTTCTTTTGAACTTGTTGGTATTTGTTCAAATCTTGTTTTATTATATTTGTCTCGTGTGACATAGGTGTGGGATGTAAATAAAAGAGTGTTTATAAATGTAAATAAAACTCATATATTATAAAAATCATCTAAGAGTTAACTAAGAAAAGAGATATTTAATTAATCAACCCTATGCATATTGTATGAGTAACATAACATATATTAAACTGTAGACTTAACACTTAGCACTTTGTATCATTTTCTCAAGTTTTATAAAAACATTTTAAATGTGACTTAAATGTTTCTTGATGGCACTCTTACGATTAAATCATATTTTTGAACTTTGTAACTCATAATTCTAACAATTTCAATTCTATCGATTTAATTTGTTTGTGTTTTGTTGCATAAAAATGTATACAAATTCAAAATAAATAATAAATGAGGTATTAAAATGTTGTGGAAATGATTTAGTACAAGCATTTGTAGTGTGTACATGATGTATTATTGTATTAACACTTGTATTATTTAAAAATGCATTAATGAGTATTTTACATAATTTATTAAAGTAAATGTTATTCATACATTATATGTAATATAAATATAGATTATAGTTGCTGCAAAAAACATAAAGTTTAACATATGTTAACATGTTGGGTACTAAAAATTGACTTGGGAGTAGAAAGAACACCTAGTTTGGCCCATGATCGACAATATATTTTTGAACTTCTCCACAATGTTTTGTCTACCCTAATGGAAAGAGAAAAAAAATGTCTACTTTTTATTTTAAACTTTATCGATTAAACTGCACATGCTAATCTAATATAATTAAGGCTCAACAAAACAGACCGAAAATCAAATCCAATTAAAAAATCGAGCTGAACCAGACCAATCGAAACCGAACTGATCATATTCGGTTTAGTTCGGTTCTAGCCAAAACCAAAAAAAAACACACCTAAATCATATAAACCGAACCGAACTAAATGGACCGACACAAAACCAAACCAAACCGAGTTACTCTTGTTCGGTTCGGTTCGGTTCTCGGTTCATATCTTCCACAAAATTAGTTTTTGGTTATGTTCGGTTCAGACTCGATGCTCAATCCTACTAATCTGTACGGTTGTCGATTTCGTGTTGTTCCTAAACTTTATTAAGAAGCATGCTTATTGACTTAATGAAAAGTATGCTAATATTTTCTACATAAGAATATTCTTAGTTGTTTATGTTGCTAAAGCATAACACTCATGTTCAAAAGCTATTCAAAACACGTTTTGTGATAATTTTGTTCACTACTTGTGTACTTAATTTCCCCACACCAAACCTTTTTTGAACGCTTTTTGAGAGAAATGCATATTGTTCCAAGAATTGCTAATGATCACTCAAACAGTCAAATAAATCGACTTTTAATTACTAGACGAAAATTCGTGCAAAACGACAGTGTATATCGATAAATAATTATATTTGTGAACTTGTGGTTCTGGTGTGACATTTGATGCAATATTTACGAGTTCAATTTGTAGTCATCGCGAGAAAATAATTTACGGGTTATAAACAAAAAATGATAAAAGTTTAAGGATGAAACAATAGTTAGAATATTAATTTAGTGGTGGATATTGTTATCATTTTTAATCAAAGGTATTGTAGGGTTTAAACATTACTCAAATTTAAAAGCTTTAAGTTTAAGAAAAATTTACACATACATTATAAGTAGTATGGTATAGACCTATAAATGGTAGATCAAGTTGTATGGGAGCAAATTATTAATATTGTTTATCGGTTGTCATAATTTCGTCTAGTGTTTGTTATGTAGTAAAGATTATTTCGTTCTCATGTTTTTTATGTATTAAAGATATATAATACTTTTATATATAAGTTGCATTAAATTTTAAGCAAGGTTATAAATAGCGTGAGGCGTGGTGTGACGGCATAATCAAGCCTTACATCTTAGCGGTCAAAGTGAAGCTTTTGCGTTTATAAGGTGTGACATTAAGCGGCAAAAAATAAATAATTCTTTATATATTTATATTATATTATTGGCATAATTTCATATATATTCTTCTCTGGATGAATAATTACATGTATATCTTTCGTACCAGTTTTTTATGCATAAAATACAATGCTTTTAATGCATCAAAAAGATATATATGTAATTTTTGAAATTACCAAAGATGTATATGTAAAAGCCCTATTTCATATATATCAAGTTTATAAAAAAACGTGGCATAAGGCTGCATAACGCATGACTTGGCGGCATGACCAAACTTCACATTTTTGCGGGACCTTTGCGAAGCCTTTGCGCACCTTTTAGAACCATGATTTTAAGTTTTTAAGAATTTCAAAAATTCAAGATTCCATAAAAAGGATGCACATTTTATATCTAGTAAAGATAATTAACACCTGACTAGTATTTGTACATGCTTGAAGATATGTGTCGCGATCTTCTTTAATCTTTCGGTTTTTACTCATGTAACGCCTTGTCTAACATGGCATTTGACTAGTATTTGTACATGCTTGAAGATATATGTCGCGATCTTCTTTAATAGTTTGGTTTTTACTCATGTAACGCCTTGTCTAACATGACATTTGACTAGTATTTGTACAGTGGGGATCTACCCCAGATAGTACTAAAAACAATGAATATAATCAAAACAATCAAAAAGGAGAAAACAAAAACACAATCACAAGAATATAAAACATAGATTCATTAATTGCATAATTAAAGTGTACATAAGTACATGTCATTCCCAAAAGATACCATCAAAAGCCCCAAAAGATAACCATTTATCACATATAGCCCTAAGAACATTGACAAAATTGTTCTTGTCAATCACTTGAACATAAGTTTCAGACATCAACTTCTTAACTTCCAACAGCTTAATCACATCACGACGTTGAACCTGGTTAAGATGCTCGAGAACCTTGTACGACATCACCGTTGGACAATATCCTTCAAGTTCAGTTATGAACGCTTGCTGTTGGTTTGTAATCTCAATCAAATCAACAAAGGACTTTTGTAGACCCGCTGCAAACTTTAAATCCTTGTCATTTTCCCTTTGGAAGTAAACTACCATTGAATCAAAGAAGTAGTGAGAATTAGCAGCAGCGACAAGTTCATCAAGACGTTCAAAACGGGCCATTATTCTTCGGTGTATAAAGACGCTTTTTTGGGGACAAATCTTTGTTTATGGGTATGCAAATGATTTGTAAAAGTTAAACTAACCAATTACCAAAAAGATGCAAATTTTTGATTGTTCACTTAGTTTTGCAATGCATAACCAAACACTATCAGTTTCAGAAACAACCTAAATTTTTATTGATCGGTTTCATGTTGACAACCATTACAAACTTCCCTAACATCTAAACATACAGTTAGCTAGAACAACAACTTTCAATGTCATCCCTTTCCTTCCTTTCCTTTAGATCTTTATACACAACTTCAAGATTATTAATCCTTGTTTCCAAATAAATTTTTTTTGATAACCCTATGTCGGCAGCATCTTCCTTCTCCTTCTTAAAACCCAAACACTCTTTATTGGAGCAATCTTCTTTCCTCAACCCACTGTACCAAGCCTTCCCTTTATCGTTTTGTGCCATTGTTAGTGATTTGAGTTGAATTTGTGCTGCTGGTAACTCCCTTTTTCTAACTATTCCATAAAACCTTCCACATGAAACAAAACCCTCACACATCCCATATCTATCTCCGCCGCCGCCGCCGCCGTCACACCATCACCGTCGACCTCATCCTTCTCCGGCCACACTCTTCGATAACGTATTACTCACATTTCATTATATTGATGCTTAATCTAATCATTATTATGTCAAATTTAGGGCTTATATTCATATACTTTCTTTGTTAGGCTAAGTTTTAGTACTATTTGCTTTTGATTTATCTGTTTTGATTGATTTACCGGTTTCGATGTCGAATCTAGGGCTTGTATTGATATGTATGGTGCATAGAATTATATATTATGCGCGATGTGTTTACGGAATGTAGTTTTGATGTTATTGTGTTACATGTTAGAAGTTTCAGTAGTGTAGATGTGTTTGCGTTTTTGATGTCGAGTTTACAGCTTGTATTGATATGTGAGGTGCATAGAATTATGGATTAAGCGTGGTGTGATATGTTAACGTAATGTAGAATTTGATGTTATTGTGAGTAGAAGTTTCAGTAGTGTAGATGTGTTTACGGAATGTAGTTTTTGATGTTATTGTGTTACGGTTGATGATGCGTTAGAAGTTTCAGTAGTGTAGATGTATTTACGCTTGAGTTATCGGTTTTGATGTCGAGTTTATGCCTTGTATTGATACGTGACTTGAGGCACATTGATTTATAGATTACGCGCGATATGTTAACATAATTTAGTTTTTGATGTTATTGTGAGCAGAAGTTTTAGTAGTATTGATGTATTTGCAGAAGTTTCAGTAGTGTAGATGTGTTTGCGTTTTTGATGTCGAGTTTACGGCCTGTATTGATATGTGAGGTGCATAGAATTAATGTAGTTTTTGATGTTATTGTGTTACGAGAAGTTTTAGTAGTATTGATGTATTTGTGTTTTAGTTATCCGTTTTAATGTCGGGTTTACGGTTTGTATTGATATGTGAGGTAGAGTATATTATAATGGAATCGATATCTGTGATCTTGTCGTTGAAATTGTACTGATATTGATAATGTGCATTTATTGTACATAAGTTAGGTTAAAATTTTAGCGTTAGGGTTTTAGGTTAAGCTTTAGAATTGTAGATGTATTTGCGTTTGATTTATAGGTTTCGATGTCGGATTTAGGGCTTGTATTGATAGGTGAGGTACGTAGAATTATAAATTATGCGTGATATGTGAACGGAACGTATTTTTTGTTGTTATTGTGGTACGTTTTGTAATGCGGTAGTTATAAGGAACTTAGGTTGAAGTTATAGTGTTAGATTTTATATAGATGTATTGACATTTGGCTTGTCGGCTATCGGTTATTTTACTGTTAGGTTTTTAGGTGAAGTTTTAGTAGTATAGATGCATTTACTCAGTTTCAATGGTGAGTTAAGGGCTTGATTTTGTATCAGAGGTACAATGGATTATAGATTATGTGCAATATGTTAACATAATGTAGTTTTTGATGTTATTGTGTTGCGAGAAGTTTTAGTAGTATTGATGTATTTGTGTTTGAGTCATCGGTTTTGATGTCGAGTTTACGGCTTATATTGAAAAGGTTAACTACAATGAACTTATTATATAATTGATTTTTGTGATAGTGATGTTGAAATTGTACTGTGATCCTGATGTTAAAAGTTTGGCGTTAGGTTTTTAGGTTAAGTTTTCGCAGTGTAGATGTATTTGTGTTGGATTTTTTGGTTTCGATGCCGAATTTAGGGGTTGTTATTTAATGTGAAGTACAGTAGATTATAGATTTTGTGCGATTTGTTATTGTGTGTGAAATACAGTAGATTATAGATTTTGTGCGATATGTCAGTTGTCAATGTAATGTAGTTTTGATGTTATTGCGGTAAGGCTGATAATGCAGTAGTTAGGGTGATATTTTAGTGGTAGAGATGTATTTGCGTTTGTTTTAGTAGTTACAGTGACCTGTAGATTATAGATTAGAAGCTAGGTGTTATTATGTTATAATTTAATGTTACTGTGGTACTATTGATGCCGAACTTAAGTAAATTATATTGTTAAAGATGTAATTGCGTCTGATTTGTCGGTTATCTACGTTTCATATTGATGTTCGAAGTATGGTGAGTTTTAAGTTAGATACGAGCTGTTAGAATGCACATGTATATTTTTTTAATGTTATTGCACTTATGTCGATAATCAATAACTTAAATTTAAATATTAGTGGTATAGATGTATTTGAGGGTTTCTACTAGTGTTTGAAGTGAATTGAGTTACAGATTAGGCGCTAGCTATAAACGTATAATATTTTACAATTTTTTTGTACTATGATTGATAAGGCACTATCTATACAGAACTGAAGTTAACTTCGAGTGATAGATATGTATTTGCGTGTGACTTATTGGTTTTTATGTCAATTGAGACTTGTATTGATGTGTGAGGTACAACAAATTATAGAAAAGATGCAACCTTTTTCTTTGTTAATATTCTGATGTAATAGTTATTGTACCAACTACTAAGCTTGATATTGCAGTAATGATAGGCTTATAGTAAGATTTTAGGTTGTAGTTACGTTTGATTAGAAAACAATGGGACACAAATTGGGATGGTTTTGGTTGGCAGTATATATGTGAATGGCGTGGAGGCACACTTAAGATGAGAGTTTTTTTTCGATATGAGATCGTGAGGAACGGTAGATATTGAGTTGACTGCAGTCAGATGTGGTGAAAATATTTATATACTATTGTGTCATACTGCTTGATTTGATGACTACTTGCAAGTGTTTTTAACATGTAAATTATTATTGCATATTGTCAAAAAGCAAACAAGGAAGAGGAATTATGTTGGACATAAATCTGTTTAGGGAGGGAAAAGGATACAATCTTGAAATCATACGTGAATCACAACGCCGTTGGTTTAAGCCTGTTGAAATTGTTGATGAAATTATTCTTCTCGATAAAGAGTGGCGACAACGTAAGTATTCTCTTACCTGATTGAAGGTCGTCTTTAATTTAGAAGACTGAAAGATCAGGATTAACAAATATATAGTATATACGCAATCACAAGATTCTATTCATGTTTTGATTTTCAGGTCAATTTGAGCTGGAACAGTTGCGAAAAGATTTTAACAAGCTCAACAAAGAAGTAGCCAATCTCAGGATTGTAAGTCCTTTTAATATGTTCAGTGGTTTTATTGAAAGTCTTGTCTGACTGCTAATATTTTTGATATAAGGTCACTAAGTGTATTCATAAAATCTGTACTGGATTCAAATTTTTTGTATTAAAACGCAAGACATTTAAGATATAACCAACATATTTAATTCCATGGTGAAAAACACTTTGAACATTTGAACTCTATGCTTTTTCTCTCGATTCAGATGGAAATAAATTTTAAGTTTTTGATAGGTTGATGATATTATAATGTACATATTACTACTCTATAAAAAAGGTAGCTTTACTCACTATATAATTGCAGCGAAGGATGCATAGGTTCAGGAAGCTAAAGCAGCGTTATTTGAAAAGTTGGAGAAAGTGGACAATCTGGTCCATGACTCAGTTCCTGTTAGCAAGGATGAGGTGGACATGATTTTTAAAAAATTTATTTATAATATTTCTAATTTTAATAGTACACTTAATAGTTTTTAATTTTAATTAATTTTCAGTTAAAAAAAATGGTATCGATCTAACCGATCGGTTGCAACCCGCAACCGGATCCGGTTAGACAATTTGGTCAAGTAGTTTACCACCAACCGAATCGGTTGGTGAGCCAACCGATCCGGTTGGAGCTCTCGGTAAAAAAAATTCTAATTTTTAGATTTTGAGTTTTAGCTTACGTTTTTAGTTTTGTTAAGTGTCTTTATTTGCTTAGTATATGTTTCTATAGTTTGCTTTTGTTTTTACTAACTCTAACGCTATTGATTCGGATTTTTGTTTTTGGTTTTGTTTTGTCAAGTTTAGCTAGTTAGTATGGATAGTTTGAGCGGAATTTCGGAATACCTTCGTAATTTGGATGAAATGCTCAAAGACACCGGAAGTTCATTGGAAAAGATTGGAGGTATCTTAGAAGGAAGTAAGAAAGATTTGGGAATTGATACGGTTAGTATGGAAGAAACGGGTGAAAACAAAGTTCAACTTCCTAAGAAGGGAAGAGTTGTGATATTCACACAAGCACCTTTAACGGAGTATGATTCGCCACTGATGAGGTTCGGTACACCTGGTAGTGTAGAAGGAGTGAGTGCTTGGGACGCGCAACTTAACATGGCTTATGGAGAAAACTACATTGTTGAGAAAGTTCTTGACGAAATTGGTCATGTACGTTTGGATTACGAAGCATACGGAAGAAGGATGGTTAAAAATCTTAAGGTTAACATTCATGGTCACATTTTTGAAACAGATTTTGTTGTCTTAGAAGAGGGGAATGCGGATGAAGCCAATGTATGTTTGGGGCGAGACTTTCTTGTAACGACCAAGTGCCAAGTTGATTTTGCTTTTGGAGAAATGAGGATCAATGTCACCGATTTAGAAGAAGGAAAAGGAGTGAACGAGATGCTAGTGGAGTTGTGCGCCAATGTGGAAAAGGAAGATGTGGAAGTAGTAAAGATGGGGAAGGCAAATAGGAAGAAAACCTCATCCAACAAACTAACTCCAACCACATCCACCAACAAAAATGATTACACACCTTCATCACCTACTACATCAAACACTTTCAAACCTTTAACCGACGAACAAAAAGAAGCTATTTTGGAATTCCTGGAACAAAAGTTTCTTGAGCTAAATGAGAAGAAGCCGGAGATAGAGGTACTACAATATTACGTCATCTACCGTAAGAAATTAGATGCGGTGATGCTAGCAAGAGCTATATTGGAAGATAAGAATCTATCGAAGGAGGATAGAGATAGGATTTTGTTTAGAGGTATGCCACGGAAGGAGAAAGATCCGGGGAATTTTGTTTTGCCAATTAAAGTGAATGGGACTACACCAGTTTATGCCTTAGCCAATACGGGTTCAAGTGTTAATGTTATGCCCTATCCATTGTTTAAGACGTTGGGTCTTAGTAATCCGCAACCAAATCATTCGAAGCTTACCATGGCGGATAATTCTCAAGCGAAAGCAATGGGAGAGGTGAAGAACGTGAGAGTTCAAATTGGTTATCAACCCTACTTGGCTGATTTTCTAGTCCTAGACATTCCGGTTGAGAAAAGTTTACCACTTCTATTAGGAAGGCCATTCCTACGAACATGTGGTGCAATTATAGACATGGGAAGAGGTACGATGACAATTGATGATGGGATCTCGAAACAAACATATTATCCCAAACCAAGGGGACCAACTTTGGAATACATGGAGGAGTTAGAATTGATGGAAGCGGACGAGGACTTGACTTGTTTTGAAGTAGGACGTGATATCCAAGGAAACCTGATGTATGGACCATTAGCTCCACCTTATTTTTATATTGAGGATGAGATGGAACGTGCATTAGCGGTGGAAGCATTTTATAACCCATTCAAAAACATCCTAGTCTACAAGAAGTTAACCGATTTCTTAGGTTCTTTACCGGTGCAACTCAAGAATTTGGAATGGAGACCCGAGGGGTCGGGCATTTACAAGAGACAAAATGGGGATGGAGAATGGCACGTCAAATTCGATATACTATGTCCGGATGGGAGAAGATTCATAAGGAAGTTCAAAACTTATGAAACATACCGTGAATTAACCGGAAAATTTCTAAGCGAGGACATCCTAAGACAAGAGTATTTCGAGGAATTCTAAGGAGAAAACAAGGCACCATAATAAACAAGCAATTGTTTGCTTGAATTTCATGAACTTCTTTTTAATTTTATGCATTTAGGATATCTTGTTTTTCATTTCAGTTTTATTTTTATTTTTATTTTTATGTTGAGGTTATTTGGTTAATGCATTATGATTATGAGTTTTAGTTGATTTTTAGTTTTAGTTTATAAGTATGATGATTTGAGTTTTGAGATTGGATGATTGTTGAAATTTCCAAATGGTGGATAAATGTTGTGTACATCTTTAACAGGATTTTTGAGTAAAAAAATTGTTGCTTGGAAGGTGAAATGCCTAAGTAACATGAAAAATGCAAAATTTGGCAAAAATGCAAACCGAAATGGTTGTGTCCATGACTGAACCGGTTGCATACAAGTATATATATCAAAAATTCACTTTTTCGAGAAAAACACACACACACACACTAATCCTCCAGCTGGGTTTTGCAAAAATTCGACCAAGAGAAGCTAATTGAAGGTTGTTTAAGTTGCAGAAGATCATCATGGCACCCAAACAAGTAAGCATCTACATTCAATTAAATCAATTGAGGTTTAATTAAAGCATTTGATTCGAATTGCATATTAGGTCACTAATTTGGGGGTTTTTGATATAATTCGAATTAAGTTGTAATATTTTAGGATTAAGTGGGTAATTGATATAGGAATGCATTGCAAAAAGAATTGTAATGATTGATTCAACATGGATGAGTATTAGATGATTGAATTTTCGGATTTAATTATGTTATGCCATTGAATCAAGTTAAGTTGCAATTGGTGATTCCTAGTGGTAGATGATGCGTTTTTTATGAGTAATAGATGCCACATTGTTGATTAGAACTAGTGATTGAAGAGTATAGGTCTTATTTGTTGAGTTCTAAGATGATGAATGTGTGATGATTTGAGGTTTGGAAAGCGAATTTAGAGTAATTCGAGGATGTAGAAATCATTGATTATGTTAGAATGCAGTCTAGGAGTGGATTGGACTTAGAAAATTCGAGTGGGTAATGGATTAGAAGGCAAAAGCCTTACGCAGAATGCATAACCAATCCGGTTGCGCAACCGATCGGTTGGATTGGGTCAAAAGAAGAAACCGATTCGGTTGCTCTGCAACCGAATCCGGTTCAAGGTTATGTGTGGATTTTTTTTTTGAAATTTTGAAGTGGACCTTAGAGGCTTCCATGGACCTTTCCGTTTATTCTAACACTCTTATATTGACTTATATTTATGATTTCTACAAAGAATTTTTGTAGGTAGTTCAAGCTCGGGACCGGTTCTAATTAACCCGATTGTTACAAAGTTTTGCCAAAGTAACGAGAGGAAGAAAGTCAAGTGTAGCTTGAAGTCGGAAGCAAATGCCAACTTAAAGTTCAAAGATCTCACCAACGGGGAGAAAGATGCTTTCCGGGAACGGTTATCGAAATTTCAAAATAGGACATGTTTGGTTCCGAGGGTGATTGATTGGGATTTGTTTGCGGAATATGAGTGTGAAGAGGAATTGCGAAGAATGATGCGGACATCTTATGTGTATCCGGCGGATGGGGATTCGTTCGATGATTTGTCATGGGAAAGAGCATTTAGCATCAATGAAGAGGTCTATCGAGAGTGGTGTGTGGAGTTCTTTTCAACCATGTATTTTGAGAGAAAGGTGAATGTTCGGAACTTGATGGAGGAAGTTTGTGTTTGGTTTAGGCTTTGTGGACGGGATCATGCCTACACTTTGCCGGAATCGGCTCTTGGCTTGTATGAACCACATGAGGTTAAGCATCGATTATTTGAAGCTCACTTTTCGAGGCTTCGGAGGTTTGAAAAAGACTTCCCTAGTGTGCCCACTTATTGGAATCGAGTGGGAGATCATTCTTGTACTAGAAGGAATCTTTGAAACCATCAGGAATCCGTTAATGAGAATACTTCACAAATTGATAGTGACTGGGCCGTTTCATAGGTATGGAAGCAGGGACAAATGTCAGAAACCGGACTTATGGGTTATGATGTTACTGGAAGAAACTAAGGACGGTAATGCGATTTGGCAGATAGCCGAGTATTTGTCTAGGAGGGCCCCGGGAATTAAAAGTAATAGAAACATTTGTGGAGGACATTTTGTGACAAGGTTGGCAAAGAATCTTGGGTATTATGATAGTGGTGAGTTGGCTAAATGTGGAGAGCCAAAGTTTAGTGAGATGTGGAGTGCAAATGGTTTTGGGAATGCTTTGAATAGGAAATTGAAAACTTTGGGGTTATGGATTGAACCGCAACAACAACAACCACCACAACAGCAAGGAAGTGTGCCAATGGGCAACATACCAATAGGGAACGTGCAAACGGGTACGTCCAATAGTTTTGATTCGGGTTGGGGAGAGTGGAACCAACATTTAGATGAGATTCAGTGTAGGGATGTGTGGAGAGACTCGATGATGTTGAGAAACAACAACATCAATGATTATTCAATGCCTGTTTTTCAACACATGGCTCAAGAAGCCAATTACGAGTTACCACCCTACAATCCACCCAATGTTCCACCATATCCTTTCCCCTACACTTCTTATCCTGGACCCTATCCCTATCCATATCCTGGATACGCACCATTTCCTGATCCAGTGCCCGCATATGGTCGATTACCCGAGGTTGGTGGAGCAAGCTATGATGTTGGAGGATCGTCATCAGGAGTTGGAGGAAAGAAGAAGAGGAGGAGAGTTCGTTCGGAGATTGTGGACGAAAACTATGTAACCTAGAGTGATGATGATGATGAGTATGATGATGAAGAAGGTGACGAGATGAGCGAGGACGACGAGTGATCGTGGATCATTCTTGATTTTTGGTTTTAAAGACAATGGTTATGATGTGTTAAACAATATTCTTTCTATCTTTTAAACTATTTCTTTAGGATAATTATCACACTTTGTTTTATTTTGTTTTTAGTAGCATTTGGATTGTTTTGTTTGGTTTTGTTTGTGTATTGTGTGTTGCGTTTTGTTTTGCAGGATGGATGTGTCGGAAACTTATTGATGGTCAAATATTTGGAGTTGGATAACTCACATGCTTTCTTATGACCCAATATGCGTATTGCACATTCTATCCCGTGGTATCTTTTAACTATTTCTTTTTCCCATTTTCTTTACTTGGAAGTTCATTTTTATTACATTGAGGACAATGCAAAACTTAAGTATGGGGGGGGGGGAAGAAATAGGAAAAATGATACGCATTTTTAATTTTTTAGCTTTTTATTTTAATTTTCTTAGATAACTTTTGGATGCAAGTACTTAGAAGGAATTCGCCCTTGATTGTCTAGTTGTTTTCACACATTATTGATATATATTAAAAACAACTTGGGGTATTTCAATGGTAAAATGAGGTTTTTGAAAGTTTTTTGATTTGAACCAAATTACGGAAGTAATTCATTTTGGATTCGATAGCATTTTCTAGCGCGCATTATAGCCTTTTTTCACTTAATTGTGAGGTTTCTTTTTGTATAAAACACATCTTTTATTTTATATTTGTTATGAGTGTGCCGGTGATTATGTTGATTCTAGAACTTGTACTAGTTATACATTACGGTTAAAATCACTTTTGAGTGATAAAAATATGTTCAAGTGATAAGAGGCATCGTAGGATTTAACCCAAATGGCCTTGCATTTTACATCTAATGATATATTAGCTAACCACATTGGTTAGTTAACCACCCTTATATGGACCCATTTGTTAGTGCTCATCTTTAGCACTAGATACCCTTAGTTACACCCTTTGAGCCAATCTTTTCATTTGTTAAATCCAGAAAAATACAAAAAGATTTTACACTTCAAACTTTAGCCAACCCTTGTCATGTCTATTGGTTTGTTGCTATTTGTTTGGAATGATGGATTGTTATTGATGATTATGAAGAAGCTACACTTTGTCTATAGTGTGTACTATTCTCCAACAAAGATGAAGGAGACGTCTTTCTCATTTGTGTTTTTTGTGGTGTATGCTTACACTAAGAGTGGGGGAACTTGTTAAAAAAATAATAAAAAAAAATTGTTATAGCCAATGAGCTATATGAAGAATATTGATTAGCCAATGAGCTAAATTGAGTTATACATATTTGCGGAGATCGATATATGATGAGGAGAAGTAATCATTTACGGGATTGTGGTTTTCATGATGGCTAGCAACATGGAGGTTTAGACTTGACTTTATTTTTCTTTTAACACCAATTTCATAAACCATCCCATGCCTTATCCATACCTTTTATAAACCCGTAACCTTAACGACATAACCCGAATAAAAGCCCTCTTTGATAAATTTATTTTCTTTGTTTTGATACTTGTACAAGCTTATGGTAAAAAGCATTGATCATTGTTGGGAATAATCTGTTACCACGGATAGTTGTGGTTTACACTGCTTAGATTAACACTAGCAGTGGAAACGTATTCCCACTGCCAGTACATTGTTACCACTACTATCAGTTTAAGTTTAGTTAAACGTGTCTAGATAAGTATGGAATAGATCTTGTGTATATTCTATTATGTTAGCTTTATACTTATCTTGTAAAGGACTCCTTGTTGTATAAAAGGAGGTCCTAGGTCATTGTCTTATGTACGTGTGTGTACTTGTTAATTTACCTACGAAAGCTTCAAGGTGTAACCCTAGTGATAACTAAGATCACTCGTATTATTCATCAATAATATTGGAGCTTAAGTTATGTGTTTATTCTGTGTTTACTCTCATAAAATTATACAATTCGTCTTCTAAGTATTACTAAGTAAATTCCGTTTGCTTGATAATATTATACAAAATATCATTGACACAAGGAGTGTGTCCAGATCCATCAAGTGGTATCATTGACACAAGACTGCACTCTAAGTGCAGCAATTACATCCATGAAGTACAAATTACAAGCATCACAACATAAACTGAAAACTACTACCAACAACCTATCCCAAACACAAGCTTCCTACCCATCATCCATCATCTATGGCTTCTTGGGAAAGCCCCAGCTTGGCATCACCTTCGAAGCCCCACGCATGTTAATCCACTCGTACACCCTAGGGCTTGCTAATCCCATCACCACTATCCCAGTAGGTGGTGAGGATGATGAAGGACGGGCTGATGGTGGAGCTGATTGCAATGGCAGAAAGGTTGATGGTTGGAGCTCTTCAGGAGGAGGTATTGCTGCAAGAGGAGGAACACTCAGGACTCTTTCAGAGGTCTCATTATCTGTCCTACATATGGAGATATGTAGGAGCTGATCTCTGAGCTATCTTCCTTGACTAATACATCCTGAGGCTCTGGTTGTAGTGTTGATGGACCAGCAGGTAAAGGACTTGATGTGGGAAGATTTCAGTACTTGGTAACAGGTATTGGAATGCTTAATCCATAAACCCTTTGTCAACATGTTCTCTGGTGTTGAGGGGAGGCTGTTGGGTACTGACATTGTTGTATGAGTTTGTATATGTTTGCTTGTATTCCTATTTTTATGAAGTTGTGATGGGAGTTGAATTTTTAATAGGTTTATATCTGAGATACATAACAAATGGTTATTGATTCACCATGTCTAATACACATAAGAATCAACTAGTCCAGAGCAAACGGCTACTGGTAAAGATTTGACAAATCCGTTTATGGTTGATATTTTACCAAAAACTATATGGTTCTCAACTCACCATATTCTTTATGATTAAGAGTTGGCTAGTCCATAGCAAACGGCTCATGGTAAAGACATATCAAATCCGTTGATAGCTGGTAGTTTGCTAAAAACTATGATAAGAGCAGTCTAGTTTTTAAATGATTTTCTTTACCACTGCTCTTTGAAATTTTTGTCAAAAATTACCACTGCTAGTTCACAGTTTCCACTGACAGTGTTATTTTACCACTGTTGTTCTAGCCGTTACAACTGATTATGTCAGTAACTAATTTTTTACTAGCCGTTGAAAGTAACCACTGTTGTCATACATATAGGGTTAAAATATTTAAGGGAATTATCTTCTTTCCATATTATAATACTTTCTAAAGATAATTTTACTTGCGCAATAATTCTAAACCCTAACCCTATATATCTTTTTCTCTCAATTGGCTAGTTATTCTTTCAATTCTTACTGACATAATATCGTTTTCATCAAAAGTTTCTATGGCATCTTTGAACTTTGCAGATGAGCACAACCCAGTGGCCTACCTACAAAAGTCTAATGAGAAGAGTGGCCCTGTTTATCATCAGATTGTGGACTTTCTTAAAACCACACATACAAGGTATGCTTTGCTTTTAAAACCCACAATCTATATCTCTCAAATCAAACAGTTTTGGACTACTGCTAAGTCCATAACACTTGAGATTGGAGATACACATACAACAGTGGATGCTCTAAGAGCCACTGTGGATGGAGTAACTATTGATGTTACTGAGGCATCCTTGAGGAGAGTACTCCACTTGGGT
>OU343224.1:150896389-150915570 GCA_910596185.1 Chrysanthemum makinoi | reverse complement strand
GATCTCAATGGTATCATCTCATTACATATGCCTGAAATTCATGATACTTTATCATCCATGGGGTATGATACCACTGACAAAAAGGCTACTTTCAAAAAGAGTGGTTTTTGTCCCCAATAGAGATTTTTGATTCATACTCTGTTGCATTGTCTTAGTCCAAAGAAAACCTCTTATGAGCAATTTAGTTCAACCATGGCTTATCCTTTGGTTTGTCTAGTCACTGATAAGATTTTCAACTGGTCAAATTATATTTTTACAAGTATGAAAGGCAATGTACAGAGTAAAACCAAATTTTTAATGTATCCAAGGTTTGTGCAAGCAGTGCTAAATGAGTTTCAACTGCAACCCCACACTAATGTTTATCAAATCAGTTGCCTAAAGCCTAAAGTTTTTCAAAATTTGAACAAAGATAGCAATATGATTTTTACACCTCTCCTACCCCAAATGCTTGCTAAAATTCCATCTGATCAAAACACACCCATAATTAATGTTCCAAACATTGATTATACCCCACCAGTTTCAAGAACCTATGAGAGAAGGCCTAAACAGTCAACTCCTCTCATGACAACACAACAAGTTTCTGAACCTTATGGTCTAGGAACAAGCAGTGGTGGTTCTAGACTTCAACCTAGTTCAACTAGGGAGGAATCTGAACCTTTGCCCAATGATTCACCTCTCCCAACAGGTAACACAGTTGGAAGTGATGAGGACATTGGGAACCAATTGGAATTGATGGAATTATGTACCAAGTTAGCATAGCAGGTTGAATCTCTACAGAAGTCTTTGGCCCAAGTCAAGAAGCAGCATGCCAAAGATATTCAATATTTAAAGAAAGAGATTCAGACTTTACAGGAAGAGATACAAGGGTTAAAACAGCACAAGAGGACTGCAAAGCTGGTGATTTCATCTTCATCCTCACCTACTGATGGTGATTCAGCTGATAATGATTTGAGAAATTCTTCCAAACAGGGGAGGAAAACAGGTGCTGACACTGAGGGGAGGATGATTGATTTTGAAGATGAAGAAGATACAAGTAAAGGAGCAAAGGAAACTCAAACTCATGGAGAGCAACTTGAAGATCAAGACATTTTTCAAACTGCAACTGATTTTACCATTGATGTTATTTCCACTGCAGAGCCAATTTTTGCCACTGCAAGTGAAGAAAAAGGTAATTTGAAGAAAGACAAGGGTAAAGCAGTTATGGAAGAAGTAGAGCAAACTGGAAGCAAGATTTCAAAGAAAAGACAAGTTCAGATTGATCTTGATAGAGAACTTGCTAAGAAGATAGCAGAAGAACAAGTTGCTGAGAAGAAAAGATTGAAAGAAATGGAAGTTGCAAGATTTTTGGAAGCTAAAAGATTGAATAGAATGGAAGATTTTGTTGAAGATCCACTTTCCAATGTTCAACCTACAGTTCTTAGAGAGAAGACTCCAGAGTTTAGTTATGTTCCTACTGAAGAAGATGTTGAATTCTTGATTGCTAATAATGCAGAAATCAAGAAAAAGGCAATTGACATGGTAGCTGATGCATCCTTAACTAAGGAACAAAGAACAGCTCAGTTTAAGGATTTCATTCAAATGAAGAACAATCAAGCACTTGAAGATGTGATTAATTCAGTCAAAAAGGTTCAGAAGAAACAAAGACAACCAACCAAAGCACAAATTCTTTCATATATGAAGACTTATTGTTGTCATGTTGGTGGTTGGAAGAAGCATCAATTCAAAGGAATGCCTGATGATCAAGTTGAAAAGGCTTACTACAGAGCTCAAAAACAAGATAAAGCTTTTATTCCAATGGGTTCTGAAGAAGAAGCAAAAAGGGTTCCTAGATTGAAGAGAAAGGCCAAAGTAAGTGATTCTCAAAATGTTAAGAAGACTAAGGTTGATGAAGATCAATCAATGTCTACTGAGAAGGAAGTTCCTACTGAGAAATTCATTGAAGATCAAATGATTGGAATGATTGTGATTGAAGAAAGAGATTTTAATCCAGAACCACTGCAAATTCGACATCCTATTATTGATTGGGAAGTTTACACTGCTAGTAATTTTGCTCCAACATGGAAGATCACAAGGCTAGGTGGTGAAACTTCATCATTCATGACATTTGAAGATCTTATTAAAGATTTTGACAGAGACGACCTTAATACACTATGGAGATTAGTTCAAGAAAGGTTTAATGCTCAAGATCTCAAAGATACTAAGGAGATGCAGTTATGGGTGAATCTTAGAAGGCTCTATGAACCAAATGTTGATGATGACTTCTGGAAAACCTTATTCACATGTTTTGGTACTAAATTGTTTTATTATGATTCATGTGAAGTCATCATGTTTCTACAGCTAATGGAGAAGACTTTTTCATGCTTGCTGAGAAAGAATATCCACTCAGAGCTGGAGCTCTTACAGTGATGTTATGCTTACCAATAAGAGTTCATGAAGACAATGAGAAGGTCAGAGCATTGTTACAAAGGCTTCAAGATCAATGTTCAAGAGCTATACAGAAGTTAAGGAAGAAGTGAAGTGTTTGATTGAATTCCCCAAATCCTTGAAGATAATGCATATTGAAGAAACTTATTGATTTGCAGAGAAATCATAAGTTTAGGGGAGGATTGTTGGGAATAATCTGTTACCACGGATAGTTGTGGTTTACACTGCTTAGATTAACACTAGCAGTGGAAACGTATTCCCACTGCCAGTACATTGTTACCACTGCTATCAGTTTAAGTTTAGTTAAACGTGTCTAGATAAGTATGGAATAGATCTTGTGTATATTCTATTATGTTAGCTTTATACTTATCTTGTAAAGGACTCCTTGTTGTATAAAAGGAGGTCCTAGGTCATTGTCTTATGTACGTGTGTGTACTTGTTAATTTACCTACGAAAGCTTCAAGGTGTAACCCTAGTGATAACTAAGATCACTCATATTATTCATCAATAATATTGGAGCTTAAGTTTTGTGTTTATTCAGTGTTTACTCTCATAACTTTATACAGTTCGTCTTCTAAGTATTACTAAGTAAATTCTGCTTGCTTGATAATATTATACAAAATATCATTGACACAAGGAGTGTGTCCAGATCCATCAATCATGACTAGGCATTGAGTGATTTACATATACCCACCAATATATGAGTGTTGAGTGAATTCTTAAAATCATTCGTGAGGTGTTCTAGTTATGTTATCTAAAGAGTTTGGTTCATTTTTAAAAGTTTTTCACATATTAAAAGCAAATTAATGATTATCTCTTTTGGGATGATTGTTAAATTTTTGGAACCACGGTGTCAAGACCATTGAAATCAATCTTTGCAAATGTTAGACCTACTCGAGGGCGAGTAGAACTTAAGTGTGGGGGAATTTGATAACGCCTAAAATGAACATGTTTTTAGTAGCGTTATTGTTGGTTTTGTGCATGATAATCGGCTATATTTACTCATAACTGTTGCAAAAGTGCAAAAGATGCGTATTGTGTATGTATATGTAGCTAGGTATCACAAATGATGAAGAAATGAAGTTTTTATGCACATTTGGAAGATTCCCGAGGAAGGAAGTCGAGCAAGGAAGCTTTTGGACTCAATGATTGGGAAGCACAATGATTTCTAAGTATCTACAGCAAGGAGAGATCAAGTTTTGCCTTGGAAATCATCAGCGAGAGCAAAGGATGAGGCGTATAACAAGAAGTCAACAAAAAGTCAAATCAGCAACACCCAGCCGATCGGTCGTGACCCGTAACCGGATCCGGCTGGGCAATTGGTCAAACGGAAACCGATCCGGTTGCCAGTGCAACCGATCCGGTTGCATGGGCTGCAGTTACACAAAGTTGCATTTATTGTTGCCTTAACTCCCCATAATCATTGGAGGCCGATCATTTCTTGATATTAACTTGTTGGGAACATTTTTGGCCAGTTGAACAAGTTTCTTTGGCTATATATTGAACCTAGTCTTAGTTTACTAGGTGTGACACAACCAAAAGTGTAATAGTTTACACCAAAACTATTACCAACCATTTTATTCATCCCAAAAGTTTAGTACTTACTGTAAAACGTCCAGGAGGGTGGAGAGAACAATTCTCATCCATAGTTTTGGTAATTTGGAGTTATACGGTGAATCTAGGTGATTGGAGGCGTGTGGTTGCTATAAGCCACGAATTCTAGTTCTTGTAATTGCAAAAGTTTAGGTATTCTATGAACTTTGTTATGGATTTCTATTCTCTTGAGTTATTGGAATTACTTTGTTATTTCTTGTGTTTTGTTATTATTATCATGGAGTAGTTTTGGGATATACTTGTGTGTTGGGATGTAGAAAATCATACTAGTGTTCTCATATGTGATGCATGTATATATGATCTTGTTTAAATGAGTTTGTTGGAAAAATACTAGTCTTGGTTTGATTTGTTGGTAAAAACATGTTTTAAGAAAAAGGACCGAAAGGATTTATCTTGTGTTTTATTCCAAAAAGTTGAGTGGCAAACTAGTATGGGGATATGGTGATTGAAAACTACCATGTTTGCTTATTAAAACAAGACTAGAAACATTTTCATCACGAAAGGTCGAAAGATTCGTAAGAACGAGTTTAATAAGAACATGTTACAAACAAATGGATTTTCTAAAAGGATAATCATTAGGATAAGGACCGAAAGGATTACCTATATGTTTTTGTTCTTAGAATGATTTTACAAACATATACCATGGTTGGAAATCATTTGCTTATGATTTGTGCATCACATCAAGAGTTTACACCAAGCCTTCATGAACACTATCTATGATTGCCTATAGACTACACACAAGTATATATATTTCTTATTATTGAATTTCACTATAACATCACTTTTTGAGCAAGCCTTGACAAAGCTTTCTTGTTTCAACTATTTTCAAGAAAACAATTTCGAACACAAAATCCCTTGGGACGATCTCGACTTACCCAACTTTGCTATCGCGAACTAGTATACTTGCTCGTATGTGTTTATAGTATTAGACGGTTAAATCGTGTTTATAAATTTTTAAAACTTGCACACGGTGAACACATCAATTATGTTGATCAGTTAAGGGTACCTCATCGCATGACACTTGTTCATTTGCAGATATGTCATCAGTATTCACCACATGCATAACAGGAGTTGTCATGTAAGCTGTTTCAAGCTTTTCAGACTTTGAGCATTTGTGTTCAGTATAGTCGGTTTCATCATCCTTTGTTGCAACTGAAGTTCTGCATTCGGCATCATCCATTCTTTCAACTGATCCATTACCCGACATATCACAACTTTCATTCAACTTTAATTGACACCCATTCAACTCATTCAAATTATCTTTCTCTTGAGCAACTTCCTTGATGTATATTTCCATATTACCCATAAGTTGAATAAATGTGTTTATGAACTCATGAATTTCCATTCCAGTATGTTTCTTGAATGAAATTCCAGTCACGTCATGATCAAAATCTGAGGAATATTCCCCCTTGATAAATGGCTGAAATTGATTGAAGATTACTTGAAGATCTGCATTAGAATCATCAGTTGATACCTTCTTTTCGGTAATTTTAACCCTCAGTTGTTCTAAGTTCAGTAGCACGGTTCTTGTCAAAGTGGGTAGATCCTGACGAAGGAGAGCACTGCATGTTCGATCCATAGCTGTGGATAACAGTTGTTTGAGGTGCTGATGAAGTAGTTGAAAGGGCTCAATGTTGCATTCCATTTGCCTTGCATCATGTGTCATTAACAAGTGTGACTCTTTAAATTTTGACTCAGATTGTGAGGTGTTTTGATCATAAATTGCTGAATCAATCAAGGTAGAACATTCTGGATAGCAACCAGTGTCATTGTTCTGTGAGGTATCATAAAGTTCAAGCAATTTGGAGATTAAAGGGTCAGTGATGTAAGACATTGTGTTGATGGATATTAGATATAAGTAACTTGCATCAATTCACCAAATTGCTATATAGACAAGTCGCTAATAGAACAACTCGCCAAGAACAATAAAACCAAGTCGCTAGAAAATATAGAACCAAGTCGCTAGGTAGCAACTCGCTAAACCTCAAGTTACAGTAAATCAAGTCGCTAAGCCCATGTCGCTAAGACCCAAGTCGCTGGACACAAATCGCTATGGTACCAAATCGCTAAACAGTCAAGTTGCTAAGGAACAACTCGCTAAGTATTCAAATCGCTAAGAGATAACTCGCTAAGAACTATAAGTACAAGTCGCTAGAAATAATGAAAGCAAGTCGCTACCCCACCAAGTCGCTAGCCGTAGTGGAGAATCCACTAACTTGTACTGTTTGTCGGCTTGTCTCAATAGACAAGTCGCTACGATCAAGTCGCTACGACTAACACTGCAACTCGCTAAAAATTACTGAAGTAAGTCGCTACGAAGAAATTAACTCCGAGACTCAAGTCGCTACCATGAAAAACTTCAAAACCACACTTTTCAATCCAAAACAAGCCCAACCGCAGTGATTCAAGCTTTCCAAATCAAAACCCAAGCACTTACAATGATTCTAAACACAAAAGTACACTCAAAATTCAAACTTTAACACAGGAAATGATCCAAATGATGCAAAAACCACAAAAATTTTTCAAACTCAAAAACCATCTAAAACCACCAGAAATTCAAGGATATGTAAAAGAGATGATCAAACCATGGCTCTTGATACCATTTGTAACATCTTGGATTTCATAAATACACAAACAAACACAAATATGGATGATTATATGATTTTAGAGAGAGAGAGAGTGGGATATTCTAGTGAGAGAAACACATGGAAGGTTAGATTCCAAAAATGAACATCCAACCCTCTCCCTTGTGAGGAGAGGGCTATTTATACAAAGAAGTACGCCCTCCTTCGGGCTGTGGATCAGACATACAATGGGTAAAGACCCGTCCATCCTCCACGGTGTTGTACTAGACAAAACTATTCTAATAACTGACTAACTGATTACATAATAAACGATATGTCTACGAGCTAACTTAACCTAGAATATATTTGGGGGGGGGGGGGTTCTATTTCCAGGTCAAATGACCGATACTTCACACTAGAATTTCCAATCCCTAACACAAATAAAATCAAGTAAAATCCCAGAGGTTCCCATATGAGTTAAGAGACTCTTCAAAAATTGGGGGGGGGGGGGGTTCTATTTCCAGGTCAAATGGCCTATGGAAAATCACAAGTCCATACCTGTCCAGAAAGTGATCAGGAAATACACCTTAAAAGTTTACGGTTATTGGACCTGTTTAGACACCTTGGAAAAATTCCCAAAAACTCCCAGAAATTCATTTATATCCTAAATGTCACTCCTGTAAAAGGATAGCTCCCAGAAATTCATTTATATCCTAAATGTCACTCCTGTAAAAGGATACGACCAACCTACACTTCGCCTAGTAAACCTACGACCAAGGCTTCTTGTTGGCTTGGAATACCCACGACAGCCACACAAGACAGCCACACAAGACAGCCTCACTTTTGAGTCTAGAAGCCACGGCCACGTCCATAGCCTCCTGTTTGGATTAACAGCCCACGACATCAAGCAGTTACCACGAGCAAAGACCTTGTTTGTTTGATTTGGGTCGAATGAAAGGAAAATAAGATGTTTGCCGTCACATTTGGATGAGGGACTTAGGGTTTTGTGTGTTATTTTGAATTGTGAAATGGTAAGTGAATAAATGAGATTAATGTGGGATTAATGGGGAGTTATGGGGGTGTTTTAGGGCCGAACAAAAGGGGAGGGGTTTCACTTGGACGATTTGTTAGGAGGATATCAAAAGGTTGATTTAAATTTCCTTAATTACCATTTCTTTAGTTATAATTTAGTTTAATTACTTGCAACTTGTACAAGAGAAAAAAAATAAAAGTCTAGTTAACTTATAATGTGTGATTTTTAATTATTTTTAGAAGACATAAGTGTGAATTTGTTATCAATATCTTGCATAAATCATTCTTGCGTTAAACGCCAACATATCTAATGGTCTTGACGCATTTTACAAATCCTACAATTATTAAGTTAGAGGGGCAAAAGGGTCTTTTTATGCGTTTACGATTTTAGGGTTTTACAATCCCTTTCCTTTCTTTCTTTTAGATCTTTATACACAGCTTCAAGATTATTAATCCTTGTTTTCAAATAATTTTTTTGATAACCCTATGTCGGCAAGATCTTCCTTCTCCTTCTTAAAACCCAAACACTCTTCATTGGAGCAATCTTCTTTCCTCAATCCAATGTTAAAGCCTTCCTTTATCGTTTTGTGCCATTGTTAGTGATTTGGGTTGAATGTGTGTTGCTGGTAAATAAGTTTTTATCAAATTGAAGCTAGATGGAAACAATAATAGGTACAATGTTGGGTTAGATTTAACTAACGTATATTCAAAATGTGTTTGGTCTATCATACCCTCGTTAATATAACTCAAAACGGACGTTGACTTAGGAAAAACGGGTCAGGGGACCTCTTTGGCCTCAAAATCTCAAGTTTTGGACTCAAGGCGACGAAAATCTTAACTTTTGTCTCCCGGTGATGATTTTTTGACAAGTTTAGGGACCAACGATGTATTTTTATCTAAAAATTAAATGTAAACACAATAAAAGAAACCATACTTAACCAACCCAACCTTGCAGACCACGTATTTGTACCATACGCATTAAACACCCCACATCCTTTTTTTCTAAGCGAGTCGATACTCTCATCATATTTTTTGATGCAAATACCACAGTGTCGTGTTTATAACTTGTGTAAAATGGTATTTAATTAAAAAAAAAGAAGGAAAATGGTCTCAAAAGGCATCCAACTTGCCACTTTTTTCTTTTGTAGGCATCAAACTTTTAATTATCCTATTGTAGCATTCAACTTTTTTAATTTTCCTATTGTAGGCCTGTAACGCACAAAAAGTGAGGTGAAAATAGAAAAATTAAGGATGTTGGATGCCTACGAATATAAAAATTAAGAAATTTGGATGCATAGAGTAAAATGATTAAGAAAGTTAGATGATATAAAAAAAATTAAAAAAATTGTATGCTACGATAAAAAAAATTAAAAGTTTGATACTTAGAAAAAGAAAAAAAGTGACATTTTATGCCTTTTAAAACCATTTAAAAAAAAAAGAAAAATGTGGTGACTCCTTTTTCTAACCATTCCATAAAACCTTCACACGAAACAAAACCCTCACACAAACCACTCTCTATCTATCTCCGCCGCCGGCAAGTTCATCAAGACGTTCAAAACGGGCCATTATTCTTCGGTGTATAAAGACGCTTTTTTGGGGACAAATCTTTGTTTATGGGTATGCAAATGATTCGTAAAATTTAAACTAACCAATTACCAAAAAGATGCAAATTTTTGATTGTTGACTTAGTTTTGCAATGCATAACCAAACACTATCAGTTTCAGTAACAACCTAAATTTTTATTGATCGGTTTCATGTTGACAACCATTACAAACTTCCCTATCATCTAAACATACAGTTAGCTAGAACAACAACTTTCAATGTCATCACTTTCCTTCCTTTCCTTTAGATCTTTATACACAGCTTCAAGATTATTAATCCTTGTTTCCAAATAATTTTTTTTTGATAACCCTATGTCGGCAGCATCTTCCTTCTCCTTCTTAAAACCCAAACACTCTTTATTGGAGCAATCTTCTTTCCTCAACCCACTGTACCAAGCCTTCCCTTTATCGTTTTGTGCCATTGTTAGTGATTTGAGTTGAATTTGTGCTGCTGGTAAATAGGGTTTTATCAAATTGAAACTAGAAAGAAACAATAATAGGGTACAACGTTGGGTTAGATTTAACTAACGTATATTCAAAATATGTTTGGTTTATTATACCCTCGTTAATATAACTCAAAACGGACGTTGACCTAGGAAAAACGGGTCAGGGGACCTCTTTGGCCTCAAAATCTCAAGTTTTGTACTCAAGGCGACGAAAATCTTAACTTTTGTCTCCCGGTGATGATTTTTTGACAAGTTTAGGGACCAACGATGTATTTTTATCTAAAAATTAAAAGTAAACACAATAAAAGTAACCATAGATAACTAAACCAACCTTGCAGACCACGTATTTGTACCATACGCATTAAACACCCCACATCCCTTTTTTTCTAAGAGAGTCGATACTCTCATCATATTTTGTTGGGAATTATGCAAAGTAGGAATTCTGCTGTCAATTCTGCCGAACGATTCTGCTGAAGTAGAGCTGAATCGGCTGAAGAAGAGGTTATGCTGAAGTGTTAAAGTCGTGCCGTGTTTCTGCTGAAGGAGTGGAAGCTGACTAGGATCTGCATGCACTTTATTAATTTACATGCTAACCCATCCTTATTCTTGTACTGAGGTTAGATCTATCAAGGATCTGATTACATAAGCAACACTAAATCATATGATCCACAAGGCTGGTTCAAGTCAGTAATGACTTGAGCCTCCTTTGTTTACTAAAATTCTTTTGTATATATTTTTTGTTACTATAGGATCATCCTCTTAAGCATAAAGATATTGGTATTGTTGATAGTGGTTGTTCAAGAAGTATGTCAGGAAACAGAGATATGATGCACAATTTTGTACCTATAGAAGGAGGAGGCAATGTGACTTTTGGTGGAAGTGATGGTAGAATCACTGGGAAAGGCACCATCAAGACACCTCTACTGAACTTTGAGAATGTGTACTATGTTAGGGAACTTCAGCACTTCAACCTGTTCTCAGTCTCACAAATTTGTGACACCAAGAACAATGTACTCTTCTCTGAAGATGAATGTCTTGTGCTATCTAAAGACTTCAAGCTTCCAGAAGATACATCAATTCTGCTGAGAGTTCCTCGAACCCACAATCTATACACATTCAACCTCAATGAAGTTCATCCTGAAGGTGACCTCACTTGTTTGGTGGCTAAAGCATCCCTGGATGAGTCTACGAAATGGCATAGGAGGATGGCTCATGTGAATTTCAAGACCATAAACAAACTCTCTAAAATGGGTCTTGTTGAAGGTCTTCCCTCCAAAGTTTTCACCAATGATCATAATTGTGTTGCATGCAACAAAGGAAAGCAACACAGAGCCTCCTACAAATCTGTCCTTCTGCTGTGAGCATTATTTCGAGCCTCTTCACCGCTACATATGGATCTATTTGGTCCAACTCAAGTCGAAGCATTGATCACAAGTATTTTTGTCGGTTATCACCGATGGTTTTAGCAGATTTTGTTGGGTGTTCTTTCTAAGGACTAAAGATGAAACATCTCCAGTTCTGAAAGATTTCATTACCCTTGTTGAAAACCAGTTGAGCAAAAAGGTTAAGGGAATTGGTGTGATAATGGGGCAGAGTTCAAGAATGCAATTCTTATCGAACTCTGTAGGTCTAAAGGGATAAAAAGGGACTATAGCAATCCAAGAACCCCACAACAAAATGGGGTAGCTAAAAGAAAGAATAGGACCTTGATAGAGGCTGCAAGATCAATGCTTGCAGACTCTAAATTGCCCACTATGTTCTGGAATGAAGCTGTTGGCACGGCTTGCTATGTGCTAAACAAGGTCTCCATTACTAGACCTCACCTCAAAACACCATATGAACTTCTCTTGGGGAAAGTTCCAGCCATTCATTACCTCAAACCTTTTGGTTGTCAAATGACCATTCTAAATACCAGTGATCCGTTGGGGAAGTTTGATGAGAAAGCTGATGATGGTTATATTGTGGGTTATTCAGCTCATAGTAAGGCTTACATAGTGTACAATTTATCTGCTAAAAAGATAGAGGAGACTTTGAACCTTAGATACATGGAAGATAAGCCTAATATTCAAGGACAGGGTCATGTGTGGTCTTTCGACCTTGACTACTTAACTGATTATTTGGGTTATACTAGACATATGGCTAATCAAAGTGCAGGTTCTCAAGAGTCTCCCACTAACATTGCAGGTACCTTGGATGCTGACTCTGATAGTGAGTTTGAAAATGATGAACAACCTATACTTGTGCCTTCTTTCTCCCCTAACCATATTGCAGGTAACACTTCTAGAGATACTTCTGATGAGAGTGAAGATGAATCACATTATGTTGAGGACCTTGCTAGGCTTCAGACTCAAGAATATGCAGCTAATCTTGAAGCTGAGATGGTGAATGGGGAAATTGCAAATGAAGCTGTCAGTGGAAACCATGTTTCTGCTGACATTGATCCAGTCTCTCCCATCATCATCAAATCTGCTGAAGGCTCGGCTGTTTCTACTCCCATTCCTTCTAAAGTGTCAACAGACTTTGGTGAACCCTATACTCACTTTCCAAGACCTTCAGATCTTGGAAATCATCAACCCAAATCTGGCATTTTCACCTCACCTTCCTATGATACAACTTTTGAACCAACTGTGTCTAATCTTGAACCTTCCATTGAAGTCAACCCCACTGCTACTAAAAGAATCAACCTCACTCACCCTCAATCCAATATTATTGGTGATCTTTTAGCACCTGTTAGAACTCGAAGGGCTATCTCTAGTCCTAAATTTGGACAGGTTGCTTTTCTCTCTTATGTCTCAAACCAGCAAAGAGACAATCATACAGACTACAAGCATTGTCTGTTTGCTTGTTTTCTTTCTCAAGTGGAACCAATCAGTGTTACTCAAGCTCTTGAAGACTCAAGTTAGATTGAAGCAATGCAAGAAGAAATGCAACAGTTTCAAAATCAACAAGTTTGGATCTTGGTACCACTACCTGATGGCAAGTATGCTATTGGGACAAAATGGATTCTGAAGAACAAGAGAGATGCAATGGGTGTTGTTATTAAAAACAAAGCAAGATTAGTTGCCCAGGGGTATAGACAAGAGGAGGGGATTGATTATGATGAAGTGTTTGCACGTGTTGCTAGAGTTGAGGCCATTCGAATTTTCTTGGCTTATGCATCTTACATGGGGTTCATGGTGTATCAAATGGATGTTAAAGGTGCTTTTCTGTATGGTGAGATAAAAGAGGAGGTTTATGTCACTCAACCCAAAGGATTTGAAGACCCAGATCATCCTAATCATGTTTACAAGGTGGTTAAAGCTCTCTATGGACTACATCAGGCACCAAGAGCATGGTATGCTAGGCTTTCATCATTTTTGCTGAAGCATGGCTATAGAAGAGGTGCCATTGATAAGACTCTTTTCCTGAAAAAGAACTCCACAGACATCATACTTGTACAAGTGTATGTGGATGACATCATTTTTGGATCCACTAAAGAAGCTTGGTGCAGGGAGTTTGAGGAGCTGATGAAGGGAGAATTTCAGATGAGTGCTATGGGGGAGCTTACTTTCTTTTGGGTCTCCAAGTTAGCAGAACAAGATGGTATATTTATTCTGTCAAGATAAATATGTGAGGGACATTTTGAAGAAATTTGGTATGGAAGGTTTAAGAACTGCCACAACACCTTATGAAGCTCCAAAGACAAAGACCAACAATGAACCAGATCTACCTGTGAATGTTCATTTATGCAGGTCCATGATTGGTTCATTGATGTATCTAACGACTTCAAGGCCCGATATTACTTTGCCGTGAGTGTTTGCTCGACATCAAGTCACTCCTCTTGCTTCCCATCTCAATGCAGTCAAGAAGATCTTTAAGTACCTCAAAGGCCAACCTCATTTAGGCCTTTGGTACCCAAAAGAGTCTCCGTTCAAGTTGGAAGCATATAGTGATAGTGATTATGCCGGTGCAAACGGATAGGAGATCAACAAGCGAGGTTGCCAATTCCTTGGAAAGAGATTGATTTCTTGGCAAGATAAGAAACAAACTATTGTGGCTACCTCAACCACTGGCGAGTATGTTGCTGCTGCAAATTGCCAGTGGACGGTCCTTTGGATTCAAAATCAATTGTTGGATTATGGGTATAACTTCATGAACACAACAATTTTATTGATAATCAAAGTACCATATGCATTGTTAAAAATCCAGTTTTTCACAAGTAGAACTAAACACATTGAAATCAGGCACCACTTTATACGAGATGCATATGAAAAACATTTGATAAAAGTGGCTAAAATTCATAATGATGATAATGTGGCAGATCTGTTAACAAAAGCTTTTGATGGACCAAGGTTTCAACACCTTGTGGTCAATATTGGAATGCTTAACCCTTAACTGCAAAGTTTAAGGGGAGGCATAGGCTTCAGGGGAGGCATATGCCTCAGGGGAGGATTTTGTAGTAAACTTTGTATATTATTGTGTATAATTTTGTTTGCTAACACTAACATGCTAATAATATTTTAGTTTGTTTGTCTCTGTTTGGTTCTTGTATGTATTTGTGTCTGTTTTGCAGTTTGCCTATTTCAGTTCAAATTCATCAAGTGTGGTTCATTGGTAAATGGTCAAGTAAGCTTAAAAGCTTGTTTCTACTGAAACCAAAGCACTGAAGTAAGCAATTTGATTCCACTTAAGATAAAGTACTGGAGAGAAGAAATTGAAGTCAAATTGTTCTTTCATTCATTCAAGAAACATTTTACCATGACCTACCAGCTTACAAATTACAATCAACTTCAAATGCAACTACAAGAAAAGTACTATACATAATCATCTACTAAACCTATTCTAGCTCATATCATATATTCCAACAAATGTTGGATATGCACTAATCGATCATATCTTCTATTCCAAATGCTGGATATGCATTTGTGATATGCATGGCCGTGACGACGAAGATGCTAAGGATCAAAATGGGAAGGATGGATTGATGAAAACGATGATGATGAAGATGACCACGCATGTCCTTTGTGCTTCATCTACTTGGTTTCACCAAAAAGCAATCCTTCCACCTTCCTTAAGCCCTTCCCCTATACGATATGTGTTGAAGCACCAAAACCGGTGCGAAAGACCAAGAACCACCTCTCGTCCTTTGGGAGTGGTGGATTTCGGCTCGTGGCCTGGTTGGGATCGGGATGATGAAGGTTGTCCTTTCTTTGCTTCCTCCCTAACCAACCTGTTAAAGATTGGCTCTAGGCCGAGAATCATCGATCCTCTGGATGTCTCGAAGGATCTACCACTACTTCGTCATCTTCTAAAGAAGGGAGAAAGGGTGATTTTCTTGGTCGTGGATATGGTTGGGGAAAGTAATGAAGCCATGGGTTAGCATCATCACTTGATGATGATGATGATGATGATGAAGATGAGGATGTGAGGTTTATAACCTCAGGTTTGGTATTCATGGCTGATTATAGTTGATTGGGGTTTGAGAAGAAGTTAGGGTTTTGTGGTGAAAATTGGGGGTAAAAGATAAGGATTAAGTGTGCATTGGGATTGTTATATAGATGGATGCAAGGGTTAATGTAAATTAATGCGAGTTAGTTGGCACAGTAACGCTCCAGATTTTCACTTAAGATACCCTTATCCTGAGTGGTTTCTGCTGAAGTGCATTACTTAGAGATTGACCGTGTTTCTCTAAACGTTATTTTGCCTTTGGTTAAAGTTTAAATACACGTAGGATATGGTCAACAAAAGTTCCGATACTTTTTGAATATATTTTGGGGCAACTTCTACCAATCCGTTATTCATATTTCTTTCCTTCAAAATAAACCTTCCCTCTTCTCTTACTTCCAAAACACTTACGATTCACGAGATCATAACCCTAAAATTCATTCTCACTCATGGCACTTCAATTTAAGAAGGATCACAACAAAGTTGCTTTTCTGGGAAAAGCTAAGGGTGATGAGTTGTATGAACCAATGGTGGAGTTCTTGAAAAGGTCCAAGATTCAATATGCCTTAACGCATTCTCCTAATGCGATATATGAATCGTTGGTTAAACAATTTTGGGCATCTGCTACAACACAAAGTGAAACAGAGATTGTTGCTATGATTGATGGAACAGAGCATGTGGTGACAGAGGAGCTGATAAAGAGAAAGCTTCGCTTGGACGATACTAATGGGGTTTATCACTCAAGTACGGTGGAGATACTTTCGGGGCTAAGAGCTATTGGGTATCAAGGTACAAAGACAGACATATGGTTGAAAAAGCATTTTTGCCCTATGTGGAGATTCTTGGTTCACACGCCGCATTAGCAACAAATCAGGAGCGTGGGATCAATTCTCTACCCAATTGGCATGTGGTATTGTGTGTATTTCTCAAGGGTTGACTTATAATTTTTCTAAGTTTATTTTTGATAATATGGTCGAAAATATAAATAGGAAACATCACAAGTTTTTAATGTACCCTAGGTTTGTGCAAATGATCTTAGACACCACTACCCAAACCCAAGCCTTTTATCCCATAGGAGCTCTATCTGCTAAACTATTTGCTTCAATGAGAACTCACTTCGAGGGGGCACATCATCCTTTGTCAGAGTATATGTTGCCTCAAGGTAATGAGGTCACTGATGAGGATAATGGTGCAAATGAACCTCCTTCTACCAATGTTACTGCTGATGGTAATCCATCAGTTGACATTGATGAGGCCCTTCTACCGGCTAGCATCACTGCTTCTCCCGACCATCCTCCACCTATACCTTCACCCGGACCAAGTCCTAGTCCACCACTACACAGGGCTTCGTTGATGAAGTGAGACCGACTGAACAGATGACCACACCTAGTCCTCAAAGGAACCATTTAATGATGTTTCCCTCATTTTGAGTATGACCATGATTCCCCGAAGGTCCAATGAAGCTCCCTTTACCACCGAGCAATCAGGTTGGTGGAGTGAGGACCCCATTACACTAACTTCGTCTATGCTCTAGTGAATGATATACGCAGGTCAACAATGATCTCAAAAAGGAGCTTGCTCAAACTAAGTCTTCTCTTGGTGATGAGATCATGGAGCTGAAAAATAAGGTTAAGAGCTTGGAGGAACAACTTGGGCATCATACCAAAAGGAAGCTTTTGGTTTCTTCTGATGAAGAACAAGAAGAACCTCAGTATGGGTCTCTTAACATGTTAGCTAAAGTGGCACAAGAGACTGCTATTCCTTCATCAGTTACTACTGAATCGTCAAAGCTAAAGAAACCAATTCGTTCACCGCGAGGAGAAGATCCTACTTGAATAAGGGATCTGCTGAAGTCTCAAAGGAACCAGAGGTTGACAAAGTTGCATCTGCAGATGTTCAAATGGAGGATGTTGCAACTGAACTTGGTCAATCTTCAGTTATACAAGAACCAATGGTCCTTCACCTTCGTAGATGATCCGAAGTGTTTTTGCGGAAGAAGCGTTAATTTGAATCCGGCTGATGTATTGTCCTCTCTTGAAGAACCCTCACAACATTTCTTCCGAAGTTGAGTTGGGTGTTTCTACGAGATCCCTTTGTTGATATTATCGATGATGAGTGTGCTAGAAGCCTGATTATAAAGCAAAGGAGCACCGATTGAAGATGAGCTTGGTCCAGATCGGTAAGTGAACAGAAAGGCAAGAACAAGAAATTCGATTACGAGTTTGCAGAGTCGAAGAAAAGTGCAGAAGTTGCTAAAAATCTTGCAGAACAATCTTCTTCTACTTTGCCTCCTGAAAGACGAAGGGAACTGGATTAAATGCGTACTCTAATCCCTGATACCATTACTGATCAAAAGAATAAAGAAAAGAGAGAGAGACCTCCTACTAAAGCAGAGATGAGGATTGTGGTGAAAAAACCAGAGTTGTTCTTTGTATAACAATGGTTTGACAATGAAGCAAGTCTTGGCTTTACCTGATTCAGAATTGTTTCGAATGTACAATCTGATTATGAAGACTTCTTCCTATACCTCAACACCTTCTTCCAGCTTGAAAAGGATTGCTGGGAATGAAGTTGCTCCAAAGGCCAAGAGACCCAAAGTTGTTAAGATAGTGGACAATTTTGATGTTATTCCACCAAGGATGATCTCTCCAGTGGTTACCGGCAACTATGAAGCCACTCAATCAACCGGCAAGGTCCCTTCTATGAACCATCTCGTTGTTTCCCCGATGCACTAATTATGCCCTCTTCTAACCCAACTGTGGCATCTGCTGATGCAAAAGAAGATACTTTGGTTAGGAAGATGACCGGTTACTTTTGGTGAACCTCTATTGTATCTGAAGCTACTACAGAGGTTATTAGTTCAACTGACAAGGCTCCATCCTGGAACCGTCTCGCCAATTCTCCTCGGAAGCACCTAATGTACCAGCTTCCACTCATCTGTGGCATCTGTGGATGTAAGGAGGTAGTTTGATTAAAGAAGTCAAAACAACAACTGTCAAAGCTAAACAGGCAAGAAAGGTGCTTGTCAAAATGAATGCCCTTCGTGATGGTGTTCCACCTAAGTCCTCTTCTTCTTCATCAAGTACTACTTCAAATGTCAATGAAGAAACTGAAGATCTACCACCTTTGGGAATCTATATACCTGGTAGGAGGGGGAAGAGGATGGCCAAAAGAAAACACGAATCTCTAAGGAAATCTGTGAGAATAGCAAGGATGCACGCATCTAAGAATAAGCCATATCCCAAGCATGTTCCTTTGAACCTAGAGGATGCTGAGTCAACCTTCATTAAAGAGGGTCTCACATGAGACTTTCCGAGGGATCTCATGATGTGGTGATTAATTGGACTTTGAACGATAATGAGCTTAATGTCATTCATCGCTTGGATCAAACCACTATGCAGTTCAACTTTTTGAAGGAGATATTCCATTTGGTGGATAGGGAAGATTTGCTTACTTTGTATACTCGTGTCACAAAGTACTACCACTATCATGCGCCACAGGGTGCAGGTTTTTTATTGGGAGATCTTCATGTTTTGTTTAATTCTCAATCTCCAGAGGGTAAAGGATATCCTATTTGGAAGAACTCACATCTGTGGAAGGTTGAGTCCGAGATTTTATCCCTACCTCGGTGCATGTGGTTGAGACAAAGGGTGGAATCACGTCCGTATATGTTTGAAAGGACTTATCCATTATCCAAGAGACTTATGGAAAGAATGCTTATTCAGAAGTTGGAAATTCCTCCAGATCCAGTGGGGAATGAAAGGGTAGATGCTGAACAACTGGTTGGACTGATAAAGACTCAATTTCTGACACAACAAGCTTCATCGTCATCAAAATGATGGTACTCTACATGATCTTCTATTTTGTTTGCAGTATGTGTTCTTTCTCGATTGTGGTTATATGTTCTTAGTTAAAAAACCAACTATGTATATTCTTGGTTTATCTAACCTTTCTTGCAGGTTTGTCATATATAGTTGATGGTCATTAACTCACCAGATATACCTTATGTATATCAAAGAGTTAGCTAGTCCAAAAAGGTACAGTTTTGGTAAAGACACATCAAATCATTGATAGCT